>CM038674.1:600000-862150 GCA_021605145.1 Aegilops bicornis
TCGGGAGCGCTTTTCTCTATATAAGAATTTGTCCAGGCTTGTCCTTTGCTACAAAAAGGATTGGGCCACCTTGCTGCACTTTATTCACTTTTGTTACTTGTTGTTCGTTACAATTTATCTTATCACAAAACTATCTCGTTACCACTTATTTCAAGATTACTGCAGAGAATACCTTGTTGAAAACCGCTTATCATTTCCTACGCTCCTTGTTGGGTTCGACACTCTTACTTATCGAAAGGACTATGATAGATCCCCTATACTTGTGGGTCATCAACGCGCTGTGTGTTATATAGCCAAGGATAGGTTACAAAGATACGATAGTTACGTCGTGGATTAATCCTCAATAAAAGCTATACAAGATATGAGGAGAAACCCAAACAACCTAACTACCAGATTACAACAACACACGCATACGCTAATCTAACCCTCAAGCCGGTATATATGGTTTATACAATACCGTATATACACAATACAATTCTTTCTAACGGCGCCCTCAATCACAACTTCACCAAGTTGAGATTGTTCTTGAAGTCTTCTAACTTCCGCCATGATAAGGCTTTGGTAAAGCCATCTGCAACTTGATCACCTGTGGGAATAAAACGAATGTCTAGCAGTTTGTTAGCTACTCTCTCTTGAACAAATTGATAGTCAACCTCTATGTGTTTTGTTCTTGCATGAAATACTGGATTTGCTGACAGATATGTGGCACCAATGTTATCACACTAGAGGCGTCCAAGTGGTGAATGCATAACTCCAAGTTCACGTAGCAAAGTTTGAACCAAAATAATCTCAGCAGTAGCATTAGGTAAAGATTTGTACCTCTGTATTGGATCTAGAGACAATAGCTTGCTTACGTGCACTCCAGGAAATCAAATTTGGACCAAAGAACACACAGAACCCTCCTGTTGACCATCTGTCATCTGGACATCCTGCCTAGTCAGCATATGAGAAAGCACTAACAACATTGAAAGTTGACTTGTTAAATTTCAGACCTGTACTCGTAGTACCCCTGAGATATCTCAAAATTCTCTTAACAGCTATCATATGCTGAGAAGTGGGAGAATGCAAGTATTGGCATACTTTGTTAACAGGGAAACAAATGTCAGGTCTTGTCAGTGTTAAGTACTGCAAAGCACCTACCATACTCGTGTATTTTGTTGACTCCTCGACCCCTAAAGGCTCTCCTTCTTCTCTTGACAGTTTTTCTGACGTAGAGAGAGTCATGTTTGAAACCTTGCAATTTACCATTCCTCCACGCTTAAGCATATCCAAGACATATTTTTTCTTGAGTGAGGAGTATTCCATCTTTTACCTTTCTAACCTCAATTCCCAAGAAGTAGTGTAGGTCACCCAAATCTCTCAAGGCAAAATCCTTCTTAAGATCTTCTAATAATGCTACGGTTGCATCTTGTGATGTGCAAGCAACAATAATATCATCAACATAGACCAACATAAAAATAGTGATGTTTCCTTTCCTATAGAAGAACAAAGAAGTATCTCCCTTGGATGATTTCAAACCAAGTGTTTGAAGTTTTTCACTTAACTTGGAGTACCAAGCCCTAGGTGCTTGTTTTAATCCATACAGGGCTTTATCAAGTTTGCAAAGATAATTTTCCTTGCCTTTTACCTCATAAGCAGGTGGTTGTATCATATAAACTTCTTCCTCTAGAATGCCATGAAGGAACACATTCTGTACATCCAATTGCCTCAGCTTCAAATTCCTTGACACTGCAACAGAAAGAACAAGTTTGATAGTAGCTGCCTTCACAATAGAACTAAAGGTATCTTCATAGTCTATACCATATCTCTTTTTAAACCCCTTTGCTACTAGCCTTGCCTTATACCTATCAACTTGACCATCCCTCCTTTCTCTTAATTTTGTAGACCCACTTGCAGTCAATAACATTTTTGTTTTGTGTTGGTGGAACTAGGTGCCATGTCTTATTTTTAATAAGAGCACCATACTCATCATTCCTAGCCATTTTCCACTTAGTGTCACTTAGAGCTTCATGTAAACTACTTGGTTCACCAGTAGTTGTTAAACCTCCAAAACAAACTTTAAGCTTGTCATACTTGACCGTACCATCTGTATGGACATGGGGTTTTACAATATCATGTTGTGATCTTGTTCTCCGAGTCGGCACATCAGGAGCTGTATGAGGTTGCGGCGCAGAGGATCCGGCGGAAGGAGTCACAGACGGGATCCCACGCCGATCCCGCCATTGCCACCGCAAGACGGGATCCCACATTGATCCCGCCGTCAGTGACAGGGGACCAAACATCCCGCCTTGTCGCTTCTGCGCCAGAGGCGCCAGCCGATACTCCTGCGCTGGGTTGGGCCACTTGGCAGTCATCGAGGGGCGGCGTGGAGCCGGTCGGCTGGTCCTGCGCCATGTGCCCGCCGGAGGTTGGCCCACCTAGGGAAGCCGTGGCGACGCAGCCTACAGCGTCATTCTATGGGTGGGGTGCGCAGACCCGAGGTAGATTCGCCTAAACTGCCTGGGCTGCCTGCACTTGCGCCGTTAGCCTCGGGATTGGCATTGGCAGCACCTAATCTACTTCGTGCTCCGTGCCGTTCTCGTCTTGTACTGTGTGCATAAAATCATGCACAGGAGCTGGATTTTCACCAGGATTAGCAGGAAATTTAGCATGTTGATCAAGTACACGTTCACCGCCATGATCAATAGGCTCAGACGGAATAGCTTCACAAAGCAACAAGACTTCAGAGCAAAGAGGGGTTCCTGCATTAGGGTTTAAGGCCTTGAAAGTAAAACTGTTTCATTAAAAGTGACATCACGGGATATATAGACTCAGCCGGCAGCAACATCAAGACACTTGAAGCCTTTGTGGTGATTACTGTATCCGAGGAAAACACAATGTTTGGATCAGAATTCTAATTTTCTAGAATTTTATGGACGGAGATTGGGCCAACAAGCACACTGATACGTCTCCGTCGTATCTATAATTTTTGATTGTTCCATGCCAATATTCTACAACTTCCAAATACTTTTCGGCAACATTTTATACTATTTTTGGGACTAACATATTGATCCAAAGGCTCAGTGCAGTTTACATGCATTGCATGTTTTTTTGCTTTCGAGAATATCCATATCAAACGGAGTCCAAAGCGGGATAAAAATGGACGGAGCTTATTTTTGGAATTTATTGAAAATCTGGAAGAAAAATCAACACGAACCAGTGTCCGAGGTGGGCACGAGGTAGGGGGCGCCCCCCCTAGGGCGCGCCCTGACCCTCGTGACCCACCTGTAAGGCAGTTGACGCTCTTCTTTTGCCGCAAGAAAGATAATTTTCGGAAAAAATCACGGCGAAGGTTTCTGGCCAATCGGAATTACGAATCTCCATATATACACGAAACGGTGAAACAGAGCCAGGGGAGTACGCAGAAACAGAGAGATAGATCCAACCTCGGAGGTGCTCTCGCCCCTCCCAAGCCATAGGAGCCAAGGACCAGAGGGGAAACCCTTCTCCCATCTAGGGAGGAGGTCAAGGAGGACGAAGAAGAAGGGGGCCTCTCTCCCCCTTGCTTCCAGTGGCGCCGGAGCGCTGCCGGGGGCCATCATCATCACCGCGATCTTCACCAAAACCACCGCCATCTTCACCAACGTCTCCATCACCTTCTCCCCTCTATCTACAGCGGTCCACTCTCCCACAACCCGCTGTACCCTCTACTTGAACATGGTGCTTTATGCTTCATATTATTTTCCGATGATGTGTTGCCATCCTATGATGTCTGAGTAGATTTTTCGTTGTCCTATCGGTCATTGATGAATTGCTATGATTGGTTTGAGTTGCATGTTTTATTATTGGTGTTGTCCTATTGTGCCCTCCGTGGTCGGCATAGCGTGAGGGATTCCAGCTGTAGGGTTTGCAATATGTTTGGCATGAGTGATGGGCTAAAGCCTGAGACCGAGTAAGTAGGTTGTTTGCGTATGGGATAAAGGGGACTTGATACTTTAATGCTATGGTTGGGTTTTACCTTAATGAATCTTTAGTAGTTGTGGATGCTGGCTAGAGTTCCAATCATAAGTGCATAAGATCCGAGTAGAGAAAGTATGTTAGCTTATGCCTCTCCCTCAAATAGAATTGCAATAGTAATTACCGGTCTAGTAACATAGTCAATTGCCTAGGGACAATTCCACAACTCCTACCACCACTTTTGCACACTCGCCATATTTACTTTAGTTGTGTCTTTATCTAAGCAGCCCCTAGTTTATGTTTACGCTCTCTTTATTTTCTTGCTAGCCTTTCCAAAAAGACCTGCAAAGCACTTCTAGTTTCATACTTGTTCTAGGTAAAGCGAACGTCAAGCGTGCGTAGAGTTGTATCGGTGGTCGATAGAACTTGAGGGAATATTTGTTCTACCTTTAGCTCCTCATTGGGTTCGACACTCTTACTTATCGAAAGAGGCTACAATTAATCCCCTATACTTGTGGGTTATCAAGACCTTTTTCTGGCGCCGTTCCCGGGAAGTTATAGCATGGGGTGAATATTCTCGTGTGTGCTTGTTTGCTTTATAACTAAGTAATTTTTATTTGCTGTTCTTAGTTGTTCTTTATCTTTAGTTATGGATATGGAACACAAAATACCAAAAAAATTAGGTGTACTTGCCACTCATGGAGATGGGGAACTTCCTAAAACCCTCGATGCTGGTTGTGTGAAAGATATTATGTACTACTTTAATAATCCTGAGAAAACTCCATTCAATTATGTAATGGGAGTAACGTTGGATCAACGTGAATAATTTAGGGATTATCGCTTAACACAAAAAGGGAAACTATTATTGGATCAAATTCATATATTGAAGTGCTATGCTTGGCAACTATGCGTGAGTTATGATTATACTTGTTGCTCTAGGATGAAGGCTCCACACCTTACCTTTTCATGCAAATTTAATGATAATAAAACCTTAGCTTCTTATGCTAATGGTATATGTGATTACTATGATGTGGAACAAATAGAAGAATTTGTTGCTTTTATGGGTGCTTATGAAATTGAATCTATGTGTAAAGAGTTTGAAGATTTTGATGATGCTGTTTATAGATCTGAAAATTTAGCTATCCTCAAATATTGCTATGAGAATTATGAATACAATTCGATATTAATGCACTTATTGAGAAAGTCTCCGCTGTCCAAGAAGAGATTAATATTTTGCAGGGAATCTATGGAAGAAGAAATTGATCAAACTGTGAGCTCATTGGATGAAAAAGATGAGGAGGAGAGCGAAGAACAAAAGGAGGAAGAGCCGGATTGATCACCCGTGCCCACCTTCTAATGAGAGTAACCCTTCAACTCATACATTGTTTAATTCCCCTTCGTGCTTACCGAAGGATGATTGCTATGATGACTATTATGATCCCATTGATTCTCTTGAAATATCCCTTTTTGATGATGCTTGCTATGCTTGTGGCCAAGATGCCAATATGAATTGAAGTTGCTATAGTTCCTTATATTAAACATGAAATTGTTGCTATTGCACCCACACATGATATTCCTATTATCTTTTTGAATTCTCCCGATTATACTATATCGGAGAAGATTGCACTTATTAAGGATTATATTGATGGGTTGCCTTTTACCGTTGCACATGATGATTTTGATAGATATAATATGCATGTGCTTACTGCTCCTACTTGCAACTATTATGAGAGAGGAACTATATCTCCACCTCTCTATGTTTCCAATACAATAAAATTGCAAGAAACTGTTTATACTATGCATTGGCCTTTACTATGTGTGCATGAATTGTTCTTTTATGACATGCCGATGCATAGGAAGAGAGTTAGACTTCGTCATTACATGATAAATGTTACTTTGTGATCACTATTAAATTACAAATCATTGCTAATTAAAATTGGCTTTGATATACCTTGGGATCCGGGTGGATTCACTACTTGAGCACTACATGCCTAGCTTTATGGCTTTAAAGAAAGCCATGCCAGGGAGACAACCCGGAAGTTTTAGAGAGTCATTTATTTCTGTTGAGTGCTTTCATATAGTTAAAAACAACAAAAATAAAGAGGGGAACCCAAAACTTTTTTCAAAAAGGAAAGCAAAAGTGAGAAAGACAAGCATTGTTGAAGTGGGAGAGCTCCTTGAACTTTGTTCATGCTCACGGCAACTTTGTGAATCTTGATTACAGAAACTTTTCAACAAAAATAATTATCCCCTTGTACAATTCCATTGTATTATAAAAATAATGTGCCAAGGTTTGCCTTTAGGATGTTTACAATGCTTGTTGGTTTGTGAAGTGCAGGACAGAAACTTTGGCTGCAGTGCATGAATTTTAAATTTTTACTGGAACGCGAATGGTTCTGATTCTGTTTGCACTATCTTTCTATACAAATTGTTTATTTTTCCTAATTTTGGCAGAATTTTTCAAGTATCAGAAGTATGGTGAATGCTCAGATTATTACAGACTGTTCTGTTTTAGACAAATTCTGTTTTTGATGCATAGTTTGCTTGTTTTGATAAAACTTTGAATTTATATCAGTGGATTAAGCCATGAAAAAGTTATATTACAGTAGACACAATGCAAAAATAAAATATGAATTGGTTTGCAACAGTACTTAGAGTAGTGATTTGCTTTATTATACTAACGGATCTTACCGACTTTTTTGTTGAAGTTTTGTGTGGATGAAGTGTTCGATGATTGAGAAGGTTTCGATGTGAGAAGAAGTAAGAGAGGCAAGAGATCAAGCTTGGGGATGCCCGAGGCACCCCAAGTAAATATTCAAGGAGACTCAAGCGTCTAAGCTTGGGGATGCTGGGGAGGCATCCCCTCTTTCTTCAACAAATATCGGTATGTTTTCGGATTCGTTTCATTCATGTGATATGTGCAAATCTTGGAGCGTCTTTTGCATTTAGTTTTCACTTTTATTTTATGCACCATGCTGGTATGAGATGGTCCTCGGTTGATTTATAGAATGCTCTATGCACTTCACTTATATCTTTTGAGTATGGGTTTATAGAATGCTTCATGTGTTTCACTTATATCATTTGAAGTTTGGATTGCCTGTTTCTCTTTACATAGACAACCGCCATTTGTAGAATGCTCTTTTGCCTCACTTATATTTGTTAGAGCTTGGGCACATATTTTCTAGAAAGAATTAAACTCTCTTGCTTCACTTATATCTATTTAGAGAGATGACAGGAACTGGTCATTCACATGGTTAGTCATAAAACCCTACATAAAACTTGTAGATCGCTGAATATTATATGTTTTATTCCTTGCAATATTTTTTTTATATAAAGGTGGTGATATTAGAGTCGTGCTAGTTGAGTAATTGTGAAATTGATAAATACTTGTGTTGAGGTTTGCAAGTCCCGTAGCATGCACGTATGGTGAACCGTTATATAACGAAGTCGGAGCATGAGGTGTTTATTGATTGCCTTCCTTATGAGTGGCAGTCAGGGACGAGTGATGGTCTTTTCCCACCAATCTATCCCCCTAGGAGCATGCGCGTAGTACTTTGTTTCGATGACTAATAGATTTTTGCAAAAAGTATGTGAGTTCTTTATGACTAATGTTGAGTCCATGGATTATACCCACTCTCACCCTTCCATCATTGCTAGCCTCTTCGATGCACTGCATTGCCCTTTCTCACCTCGAGAGTTGGTGCAAACTCCGCCGGTGGATCCAAACCCCGTGATACGATACGCTCTATCACACATAAACCTCCTTATATCTTCCTCAAAATAGCCACCATACCTACCTATTACTGCATTTCCGTAGCCATTCCGAGATATATTGCCATGCAACTTCCATCATCATCATATACATGACTTGCATTTATTGTCATATTGCTTTGCATGATCGTAAGATAGCTAGCATGATGTTTTCATGGCTTGTCCGTTTTTTATGTCATTGCTACGCTAGATCGTTGCACATCCCGGTCCACCGCCGGAGGCATTCATATAGAGTCATATCTTTGTTCTAGTATCGAGTTGTAATATCGAGTTGTAAATAAATAAAAGTGTGATGATCATCATTATTAGAGCATTGCCCCATCAAAAAAAAGAGAGGCCAAAGAAGCCTAAATAAAAAATGGGGCCAAAGAAGCCCGCAAAAAAAAGGAAAAGAAAAAGGGGCAATGTTACTATCCTTTTACCACACTTGTGCTTCAAAGTAGCACCATGTTCTTCATATAGAGAGTCTCTTAAGTTATCACTTTCATATAGTAGTGGGAATTTTCATTATAGAACTTGGCTTGTATATTCCAACGATGGGCTTCCTCAAATGCCCTAGGTCTTCATGAGCAAGTAAGTTGGATGCACACCCACTTAGTTTCAGTTTGAGCTTTCATACACTTATAGCTCTAGTGCATCCGTTGCATGGCAATCCCTACTCCTCACATTGACATCAATTAATGGGCATCTCCATAGCCCATTGAATAGCCGCGTCGATGTGAGAATTTCTCCTTTTTGTCTTCCCCACATAACCCCATCATCATATTCTATTCCACCTATAGTGCTATGTCCATGGCTCACGCTCATGTATTGCGTGAAAGTTGAAAAGGTTTGAGAACGTCAAAAGTATGAAACAATTTCTTGGCTTGTCGTCGGGGTTGTGCCCGATGTGAATATTTCGTGTGGTGAAGATGGAGCATAGCCAGAATATATGATTTTGTGGGGATGAGCATTCTTTGGCTATGTTATTTCAATAAGACATAATTGCTTGGTTGGTATGCTTGAAGTATTATTGTTTTTATGTCAAAAGATAGATTATTGCTTTGAATCACTCGTGTCTTAATATTCATGCCATGATTAAATACATGATCAAGATTATGCTAGGTAGAATTCCACAACAATAATTATCTTTTTTATCATTTACCTACACCAAGACGAGCAGGAATTAAGCTTGGGGATTCTAATACGTCTCCGTCGTATCTATAATTTTTGATTGTTCCATGCCAATATTCTACAACTTCCATATACTTTTTGGCAACTTTTTATACTATTTTTGGGACTAACATATTGATCCAGTGCCCAGTACAAGTTCCTGTCTGTTGCATTTTTTTGGTTTCGAAGAATATCCATATCAAACGGAGTCCAAACGGGATAAAAACGAATGGAGCTTATTTTTGGAATTTATGGAAAATCTGGAAGAAAAATCAACACTAACCAGTGTCCGAGGTGGGCACGAGGTAGGGCCCCCCCCTAGGGCGCGCCCCTAACCCTCGTGACCCACCTGTAAGGCGGTTGACGCTCTTCTTTTGCCACAAGAAAGCTAATTATCGGAAAAAAAACACGGCGAAGGTTTCAGGCCAATCGGAGTTACGGATCTCCATATATACACGAAACGGTAAAACAGAGTCAGGGGAGAACGCATAAACAGAGAGATAGATCCAATCTCGGAGGGGCTCTCACCCCTCCCAAGCCATGGGAGCCAAGGACCAGAGGGGAAACCCTTCTCCCATCTAGGGAGGAGGTCAAGGAAGAAGAATAAGAAGGGGGCCTCTCTCCCCCTTGCTCCGGTGGCGCTGAGGCGCTGCCGGGGCCATCATCATCACTGCTGATCTTCACCAACACCACCGCCATCTTCACCAACGTCTCCATCACCTTCCCCTCTATCTACAGCGGTACACTCTCCGCAACCCGCTGTACCCTCTACTTGAACATGGTGCTTTATGCTTCATATTATTTTCCGATGATGTGTTGCCATCCTATGATGTCTGAGTAGATTTTCGTTGTCCTATCGGTGATTGATGAATTGCTATCATTGGTTTGAGTTGCATGTTTTATTATTGGTGTTGTCCTATTGTGCCCTCCGTGTCGCGCAAGCGTGAGGGATTCCCGCTGTAGGGTTTGCAATATGTTTATGATTTGCTTATGGTGGGTGGCGTGAGTGATGAAGCACGGACCTTGAGTAAGTAGGTTCTTTCGCATGTATGGGATAAAGGGACTTGATTCTTTAATGCTATGGTTGGGTTTTACCTTAATGAATCTTTAGTAGTTGCAGATGCTTGCTAGAGTTCCAATCATAAGTGCATATGATCCGAGTAGAGAAAGTATGTTAGCTTATGCCTCTCCCTCAAATAGAATTGCAATAGTGATTACCGGTCTAGTAACGTAGTCAATTGCCTAGGGACAATTCCACAACTCCTACCACCACTTTTGCACACTCGCCATATTTACTTTAGTTGTGTCTTTATCTAAGCAGCCCCTAGTTTATGTTTACGCTCTCTTTATTTTCTTGCTAGCCTTTCCGAAAAAGACCTGCAAAAGTACTTCTAGTTTCATACTTGTTCTAGGTAAAGCGAGCGTCAAGCGCATGAGAGTTGTATCGGTGGTCGATAGAACTTGAGGGAACATCTGTTCTACCTTTAGCTCCTCGTTGGGTTCGACACTCTTACTTATCGAAAGAGGCTACAATTGATCCCCTATACTTGTGGGTTATCACACCCCAAAAACCTCGAAGTGAATGATAGTTTGGTTGTTCATGAAACAAACGACCCAAGGGAGTTTCAAAGTTGATCACTTTGCTAGGGGTGCGATTTATCAGATATGTGGCAGATAGAAATGCCTCATCCCTGAATTTGAGAGGCATAGAGGCATGAGCCAAGAGGGAAAGTCCCACGTCTACAATGTGGCGATGTTTTCTTTCAGCTGATCCATTCTTTGGTGAGCATGTGCACAGGAGACATGGTGGGTGATTCCTAGTTGGCGAAAAAAGGAATTTAGGCGTTCATATTCGCCACCCTAGTCTCTGTTTTTTGCATGGTAATAATTTTTCTATTGAACAACCTTTCAACTAACACTTGAAATTCATGAAAGATCTTAAAAAATTTAGATTTATGCTTAAGAAGATAGATCCACGTGAATTTGCTATAATCATCAATAACAGACACATAGTAGTTTTCCATATTGATAGAATCACGGGCAGGCCCACATACATCGGAGAAAATTTGCTCTAAAGGAGCTTTAGATACACTGAACGAACTAGGATAAGGAAGTTGATGACTCTTGCCCAATTAGAAGGCATCACAAACGCCTTCTATATTCAACTCACTACTTGAAAAAGGAATATTGTTGTGGCTAAGGACATGACGAACTATGGTGGATGAAGGATGTCCTAGCCGACTGTGCCACCTATCCGTGGACACTTTATTGACACCAAATGCCTGCTTGCTTGAATTCAACGGAGCCGACGATAGGGTATAGGGACCATGTCTACAACTGCTGTGGAGAAGGGTTTTCCTCGTTCCCTGTTCCTTAACGAAAAAGAAACGTGGGTGCACTTCAAGAAAAGTATTGTTGTCAGTGGACAAATGATGGGCTGAAATAAGATCTTGGTGGCATCGGGTACATGCAATATGTTTTTGAGATGAAGATCACGAGTAGGGGTTCGAACAGTGGATTGACCAATATGACTAATTTCCATACCTTCTCCGTTTGTGGTGTGGACTTGCTCGTTGCCATTGTATTTGTTGCGGACTGTCAGTTTGTCGAGCTCCCTGGTGATGTGATCTGTGGCCCCCGTGTCGAGGTACCAGTTGGTGTCCACTCCATAGGATGAGGTGGTGGCCGATCCTGCACTCTTTTCGTTCTTGGCGAAGGAGATGTCGAAGCGGCGTAGCACTCGACGGCGGTGTGGTTTGGCTTCTTGCAGATCTGGCAGACAACCTCGGGGAGCTCGTTGCCTCCTCCATTGCCGTTGCCACGGCCTCCATTGCCGCGACCACCGCCTCCATTGCCACGGCCTCCATTGCCATGACCTCCACCTCCGTTGCCACGGCCACCATTGCCACGGTCGCCTCCGCCATGACCGAAGCCACCATGGCCACGGGAAAAAATGTTGGCCGAGGACTGAAAGGACTGGTTTCGACCTTCGAACATGGCAAGGCGCTTTTCAAAACCGATTAGTTGGGAGTAGAGTTCAGCTACCTTGATGGGCTTGGTCCTTGTAGCGCAGATGGACGAGATGAACGAGATGTAGTCGAAATCGAGTCCGGCGAAGATGTAGGAGACCATATCATCATCGTCGAGATGCTTTCCTGCTAAAGCCATCTCGTCGCCTAACTCTTTCATGCGCCCAATGTACTCGGCGATGGTCGCGGTGCCCTTTTTGGTGGTGGAGAGGGTGATTCGCGTGTTGATGATGTTGGTCTGCGTTTGGGAGAGAAACATCTCCCTGATCGCGGTCCATGCCACGGCGACCTTGGTACAGTGGGCGACTTTGATCAGGTTCACAGATCGAGTTGAAGATGAAACTCAGCACCTGGGAGTCTTGCGCCAGAGCGATCTGATATGCCTGGTTCGGCACATCGGTGGGCTTTCCGTCCTTGTCAACAAGCTTGGGCTCCAGGAATGGGTGATCGGGGTTGAGGTGGTCGATCAGCTGGGCTCTGCAGATGGTGGCCAAGGTCTGCGCATGCCACACGAGGTAGTTTCAGCAGTGAAGCTTGTGAGCGACGGGAATGAGGGCATAAGGAGCAGTGGCTGCGGTGCTAGAGCTAGCCATGGCTACGAGATTGGATGCGGGAGAGGAAACTAGGCTCTGAATACCATGAAAGGATGCGTGGAAGCGTATGCCTCTAGCAGGGACGCGCTGCGTGTTATATTGCCAAGGATAGGTTACAAAGATACGGTAGTTACGTCATGGATTAATCCTCAAGAAAAACTATACAAGATATGAGGAGAAACCCTAAGTGAACTGGGTGGACCTGCCAGAATTTTCTTTGCGTCCCTCGACACTCGCTTATGCGTCGCCCATGGTGACCCTTGGGAAAACCTAGCCGCCGCCTCGAGTCTCCTCCTCCTCCCCTCCTCCTCACCGTCCATAGCGCCTTGGCGAAGCCTAGCCGGCTGGGCGGCGGCCAGGCTTCTCCCCATCCTCTCCGTCTTGGCTGGCGCGGGACAGCGGGATCCAGAGGAATGCCGGGCAAACGTGGGGTCCGGCGGCGCGGCGGGCTGGTCTCCCATCGGCTTCGTGCGCGGCGCGGCGGTGGCGACCTGCGTGTCGTGAGTTGGTGGCTGCGTTGGCCTAGCCGGTGGTCGCTGGTGCAGCCGAATCCAGATCGGATCCATATGGATCCTTTCTTTGGACTCCGTCGGCTGCCGCGGGGTGGTGATGATCGTCGCTGGCCATGTCGGATCGTTGGATTTGGCGTCTGGAGATCTACAAGGAGTTCTTCTCGATCCTCCTTTCTGGTGGGTTGAGCCCCATGGCTCTTTCATCTTCACAGGTTTCGGATCGTGGCTTGCCGGATTCGGAGTACACTTAGGTTTGGTGGCATAGGATGGGGACCGGAGGAAACTTCATTCGGCGTGTTCGGCCCGGCATCGGCGACGTCACTTGACGCCGTTACCCTTCCTGGAGGCGAAGCCGAGGTCCCCCCGTTGGAAATATGCCCTAGCGGCAATAATAGATTAGTTATTATTATATTTCCTTGTTCATGATAATCGTTTATTATCCATGCTATAATTGTATTGATAGGAAACTCAGATACATGTGTGGGTACATAGACAACACCATGTCCCTAGTAAGCCTCTAGTTGACTAGCTCGTTGATCAATAGATGGTTACGCTTTCACGACCATGGACATTTGATGTCGTTGATAACGGGATCACATCATTAGCAGAATCGATGTGATGGACAAGACCCAATCCTAAGCCTAGCACAAAGATCGTGTAGTTCGTATGCTAAAGCTTTTCTAATGTCAAGTATCTTTTCCTTAGACCATGAGATTGCGCAACTCCCGGATACCGAGGGAATGCTTTGGGTGTACCAAACGTCATAACGTGAATCGGGTGGCTATAAAGGTGCACTATGGTATCTCCGAAAGTGTACATTGGGTTGGCACGAATCGAGACTGGATTTGTCACTCCGTGTAAACGGAGAGGTATCTCTAGGACCACTCGGTAGGACATCATCATAATGTGCACAATGTGACCAAGGGGTTGATCACGGGATGATGTGTTACGGAACGAGTAAAGAGACTTGCCGGTAACGAGATTGAACAAGGTATCGGTATACCGACAATCGAATCTTGGGCAAGTACAATACCGTTAGACAAAGGGAATTGTATACGGGATTGATCGAATCCTCGACATCGTGGTTCATCCGATGAGATCATCGTGGAACATGTGGGAGTCAACATGGGTATCCAGATCCCGTTGTTGGTTATTGATCGGAGAACGTCTCGGTCATGTCTGCATGGTTCCCGAAACCCGTAGGGTCTACACACTTAAGGTCGATGGCGACGCTTAGGGTTATAAAGGAAGTTTGTATGTGGTTACCGAATGTTATTCGAGTCCCGGATGAGATCCTGACGTCACGAGGAGTTCCAGAATGGTCCGGAGGTAAAGATTTATATATGGGAAGTCCTGTTTTGGTCACCGGAAAAGTTTCGGGTTTTATCGGTAACGTACCGGGACCACCGGGAGGGTCCCGGGGGTCCACCAAGTGGGGCCACCAGCCCCGGAGGGCTGCATGGGCCAAGTGTGGGAAGGGGACCAGCCCCAGGTGGGCTGGTGCGCCCCCCCCCCTTGGGGTGGAAACCCTAGAGGGGGCGCACCACCCTCCCTCTCCCCTATATATACTTGAGGACTTTGGGGCTGCCAACACATGAATTTTGTCCTCTCCATGGCGCAGCCCTGCCTCTCTCCCTCCTCCTCTCCCGGTGCTTGGCGAAGCCTGCAGGATTGCCACGCTCCTCCACCACCACCACGCCCGTTGTCTGCTGCTGGATGGAGTCTTCCCCAACCTCTCCCTCTCTCCTTGCTGGATCAAGGCATGGGAGACGCCACCGGAGCTGCACGTGTGTTGAATGCGGAGGTGCCGTCTGCTCGGCACTAGGATCTCCGGTGATTTGGATCACGACAAGTACGACTCCTTCAACCCCGTTCACTTGAACGCTTCCGCTTAGCGATCTACAAGGGTATGTAGATGCACTCTCCTTCATAGATAGATCTTGGTGACACATAGGAAAATTTTGAATTTCTGCTACGTTCCCCAACACCCTCTTATCCACCCCCGAACCCCTCCCGGACGAAAGTCTAAAATTCAGTCTGGATTGGGCGGCGGCGGCGTCCTGCGCGTCGTATCCTCCATGGAGGCGCCGTCTTGGGAGGAACTGCTGTTCGGGGGAGAGATGTTGTGGATGGTGGGCTCCGAGTAGCTTCAGCAGTGGCGATGGTGTGGAGGTTGCCAGGTGGTGCGGTGTTGTATCTACTGCGTCATTGACGACGAGTGGTGGCGGCATGGTGCAGCTGCATATCGACGACGGATGCGGCTGGATGGATGAGCATAGGGTGGTCGAGCTGTCTGGCGCCATGGTGGCGTCAACGGCAGGCCTGGCAAGGTCTGTGCATAAGTACCTGCTCTGGAGATGGATCGGTGGAAGAAGGCGGCGGCAGCCTCGATGAGTGCATCGGACCGTTGTGTGACCCGGTCCCGGTATGTAGCTAGAATGGGGCATCCGGCATTAGATGTTAGGATTTGGTGTGATGTCTGTTTGGTATTAGGCTCGGACATTCGGCACCACTGCATCAAGGGGGTAGGAGTAGCGACAAATGTTGCCTAGATGGTGGCTTTAGGCTTACCGATGTACTACTTTGTAAGGTCTTTTGTGCTGAATAATTAATAAAGTGGCCGTATGCATCGTCCAGATGCAGAGGCCGGGGGTGCATCCTCCTTTCCTAAAAAAAGGAGAAACCCTAACAACCTAACTACCAGATTTTGCAACAACACACGCACGCAATCTAACCCTATTGACAGTATATGCGGTTTATACAATACCATATATACACAATACAATTCTTTCTAACAATTGCTACTCGTGATGGAGTTGTTGGATTTGCCCGAAGAGGAAGGATGAAGTAATATAGTAGAAGATATAGTATTTCCCCAGTTAAGAACCAAGTTTTATCGAACCAGTAGGAGGCAATACACGTACAACTTTAGCAGCACCTGCACACAAACAAAATATTTGCATGCACCCAACAAAGGAAAGGGGGTTTTCACTCGAAAATCCATCTCTGCACCCTAGCTGACGAAAAAATCAAAAAAAAAAATACTAGAAAAATTCAGAAAATTCCAATTTTTGTGTGTGGTAGACAATTTGTTGCGTGAGACCCGCTTCAAATTTCAAGTCATTTGGATATCTGAGAAGCTCTCAGCAAAAAAGACAAATTAGGGGTCTGTAAAAATGTTTAATGTTCACGTACTGTTTTGACCCTATTTGTCTTTTTTGCGGAGAGCGGCTCAGATGTCCAAAAGACTTGAACTTTGGAGCGGGTCTCACGCATCAAATTATCTACCATACAATTTTTTCTTAGAATTTTTTGAATTTGTTTTGAATTTTTTATGATTTTTTTTCCTAACGGGGTGCATATGAGGCTGGCACCGAAACACTCTACTCGTTTTCACTCCCTTGTTCTTGTCGGCCACAAGGTTAAAAGTAAATAGTGATTATAATAGAAAAGGATAATAGTAAAAGATAGTTATAGAAAATAGGTAGCAATTGTAAGCAAGCAAATTAATTGAGAATGGACCCGGGGGCTATAGGTTCACTACTGGCATCTCTCTCGAAAATAGAATAGCGAAGGATAAATTTTTTACTGTTGGGCAATTGATTTGAGCATAGTTATTAAGATCATCCAGGCCATAATCATTACATAGGCATTACGTTTGTGACAAGTAGACTATTAATCTGGCTGCATCTACTACTATTACTCCACCCCATGACCGCTATCTAGTACATCAGATAATTAATTATTTTTTTACTTTCCAAAGATTGAGAAATTCCCCGATTTAATTGTAAAAATTATACATGCATACTCTTTCTTCATATATAATGCAAATATGCACTATTTCTACATTAAAGACATTAGCTTTTTGATTTACATATTTTCCTTCATACATAATTCGTCTGTAATTAATCTTTATATTCCCACAAATGTAGGCGTTTTGTCCTGGCAATGCCAACCCCAATCGTGTTGCATCTTTTTTTTATGTAGAAATCCTGACATATAGAGAGGGATGTGTTGTAGGGGGGTTGGGTGGGGCTTCGAGGTCTGAAATTGGAGTTATGTACCATAACAGATTCTTTAGATCCATGCATGGGACAATTAGAGCCATGGAGTAGAAGGAGACCACTCTTTTCTTGGTGCGAAAGAAGGTGGTGAGAGGTGGGTTAGTGACACGAGGGGCACAAAATGTTGGCGCAGCCGGAGGAAGAACAAGACTCTCACACAGAGGTCTGGAGGTAGAAGAAGAGCACACACAGACTTTGGCACACACAACTTTGCCACTTTTCTGTATTTCTTCTCGCACTCAAATGAAGTGGATTACAAAGTCTTATGTAGCCGGACTAAACACAACACGACGCACACTAAGCCACGCACACAGGCACTCACTTTTGCATGCAACCCCACGGTCAAGCCACACATATCGGCTGAACCGCGACTAGCTCCACTAACCGGTAGAAACGGCAGCTGATAACCATCTCTCTGGCCACTCGGTTTCGGCCGATCTCCTCGCTGCTGGAGATAACAATGCTGCTGATTACCAGGTCCACAACTAAGCCGCTCTAACTAATCTTATCCATGCAATACGTGCATGCTAGTAACCTGACGGACGCCCACACATGCATCCAGTTGTTCTAAGACTCACTCAACTAACAGACCACTATCTAGCTTGCATGTTTACACATACCCACATTTCTACGTGCACAAACTGCCGCAGCTAGAACTCTTCAACTTAACTACATGCATGAACGAAACTAATGCAACGAAATAAACATGATGAATACCTAGACAACAAGGTAAAGTCTATCACAAAACAAAGCCTGCATGAGGAGCACAACACCTCTCAACTGTCTTCTCAGCAGTTTATCTTGAATCTTCAAGCAAAACAAAGTACATAGTATGTACTGACAAGTGACAACACTGTTAGCAACAAGGCTCACCAAAATAGTAATCAGAGATAATTCAGATGATGCGCATCACCAAGCCTCATCACAAGCATACCACAATCTCATAAGGCAGGCTGTAAGCAACTGAATGGAACTACAACAAACGGATTACACACGTCGATCAATGGAGCACCGACGATCATGACCTGAAGATCCCACTGTATAGGTAACTGCAACCGCAGCTTGTGCGCATGACTGCAACAGATCTGGAGGCGATTTGCACTAGAGAAGGGCTCTGCGGAGCTGGGGAATTCGGCCTGGCTCTACACGTGAAATTCAAAGGGCGTGGAGCCGGAGGAGTTTTGAACAATCCCTGAGTACTAAGTTTTGGAGGGTTGGTCAACTAATACAAAATGATGTTTGCTTCATCGTATCATTTGTGTAAATGTTCATGAATCTCACAGTAAAGGGTGTTGCCTATTCATGATGAGACTTACCTATCCCTGTGTGAATGACAATAGTAACAAAAGTGTAAAGGCTCTAAGCTATCTTATTTCTTCAGATCGAAGCTATCTTTTATCGGGAAAAAGGAAAGTAGCACCAGGCAGGGAGGCGCAGTTCAACATTCAACACTAAGTAGCCAGAATCCGGTAAAAGTTAAGCATGATTGATCGATTAATTTCTACTCCCTCCGTTCCTAAATAATTGTCTTTCTAGAGATTTCAACAAGTGACTACATACGGAGCAAAATGAGTGAATCTACACTTTGAAACATGTCTACATACATCCGTATGTTGTAGTCCATTTGAGATGGCTAGAAAGATAAATATTTGGGAACGGAGGGAGTAATACATTATGAATAAGCCATTTCCGTGCTCTGGTACCTGCAAAGCAATCAGTGCCATCAGTCAAACAAGTTTCTTCTACTCATCCAGAAAAAAGCTAAGTTACGTATCATAATTTTTGTACAACTCGAACAGTAGACATTAGAGCATCTCGAATAGGTGACGTAAATGCAAAAACAATCAACTTAGACATCTCCGAGGCACAAAAACCAACCTCCAACCGATGATGTAGAGACAAAAAAATTACATCACCTCCTCCAGGTGATGTAAAATACAACATTTGGAGATGCAAATTTGCATCTCCACCTCCCGGTGTTGTAAAACCGGCAGTTGCACGCCGACTGCCCAATCTCTTTCATTTGTATTCTGACCGCCCGCCCAATGGCTAACCGCCTCCGCCTGCCCAAAATCGCCGTTGCCGTCGCACGCCCGTCAATCTCCGACCCTGCCGTGACCCCGCCCGCTGATCCCAACCACCGCCTTGTTGCCTTATTTATGGCCGCCGCTGCCGATTCGATTCGGAGAGTCGCCTGAGCTCCGACTGTCATAATTCCGTCGACGGTGTGGTCATGGACGCGCTGGTGCTACTGCTAGTCGCGACCCGCCTCCAGAGCTTGGGGAGCTGCGCCATGTTGCCCGCCTTCGCCGTCAATTTTTCTTCTTCACACTGTGTGATGCTGCTTGCCCGCGTGCGGAGTAGCAGAAGTGTTCTCCTGTAGGGTCGCGGCCGTCGATAGTTGCTCTACAGCCGCCCTCACACATGTCGCCGCCTAACAGCTGCCCAACCCGCCGCCAGCCGATTTCTTCCACCTCACACGCAAGGTGTTCGAGCAAATTCCCCCAAGTTAAAAAACCATGCAAACTATGAGTCTTTTTATCTACGTGAAGATGTAGTTTGACTGTGATTTCCATATTGTAGATGAGCTCTACTCTTTCTGGACGATTCCTCATTCGATGAGGAATTTGATTTGAATGAAGATGATGGCATTGCTATGCTGGTGGTGATGCACAAGACGAAGAAGCTTAAGCACGGTGGTTCCGTGTTTGGCCGTCAGTTCATCCATAGAGAACGGGTTGAGGAGCATGAAAGGTTCATGCGCAACTATTTTGGTAAACCACCGTTTTTTTAGAGAGGTACTTCCGACATTGGTTGAGTATGTCCAAAGATTTGTTCATCCACATTTGCAATTTCGTGAAGCAACATGATCGATCCTCCGAGCAGAGGAGGAATGGTACCGGTTTGCTTGGACATAGCATCGAGTAGAAGGTCACTTCCGCTTTGCACATGATGACTTATGGTGTTCTGGCAGATTACATCAATGACAATGTGGCGATGGCAGAGAGCAATTCTATCTCCTATGTCAAACAATTTGCAAGGACTATTATAAAGGTATTTGGCCCACAGTACTTGAGAGCATCGAATGCTCAAGATGTGCTTTCGGAGATGAACAAAACCCGTGGGTTTCAGTGCATGCTAGGTCCGTCGATTGCATGCACTATAAGTGGAAGAATTGTGCTAAAGCATAGCATGGACAGTTCAAGGGTCGTGGAAAGGATGCCACCATCATTCTTGAGGCCGTTTCCGATCAAGAAACATGGTTTTGGGATTCATATTTTGGGATGCCTGGATCCTACAATGACATAAATGTACTCGACCGGTCAACTCTTTTTTCCAAGTTAGCCAATGGAGAAGATCCAGCGGTGACCTTCGATGCCAATGGTCGTACATACAACTATGGGTACTATCTTATATATGGGATCTACCCGAGGTGGAGTACTTTTGTCAAGCCAATCCACAAACCCCAAGGCAACAAAGAACTCTACTTTCACAATGCACAAGCGGCGGCTAGGAAAGATGTTGACAGGGCATTTGGGATTTTGCAATCCCAATTTGCTAGTGTGTGTGGACCATCTAGACTTTGGGATAAAAAACCTTTGGTATATCATGATTGCTTGCGTGATCATGTATAATACGATCATTCAGAATGAGCATGGACAAGATTTAGATTACACCTTCTATGATCTGATGGGCATACACGTTATGCTGATAGAAAAGTGGACCGAATCAGACATTTCATGAAGGTGTACAATGAAATTAGAGACTCCGATGCACATGATGAACTTCAAAAAAATTTGATGGAGGAGTACTAAAGAACCACCTAGTTTCATTATTTGTTTGTTGTATTGTGCAAGAACTTTGTTGCATTTGTGTTGCATTTTATGTTGTGGATTAGATGAACTATGTAATAATTTGATATTGTGGACGTGTGAAAATTTTAAGTTCAATTTGGTATGTTTTTAATTTCAATTAGTGCGTCCGTATAGTGGCTGTACACAGCCACGCGGCCGTCGGCCGGTCTATACATCTTCATTTGCATCATCTATTGGAATTGGAGATTTACATCACCAATATACATCATCTCTTGGAGTTCGCTCTTTTTTGAAGATGTAAAATGCACTTTTTGGTAGTGTAACTTATACAACACCTAGTTTTACATCTCCAAATTTGCATCATCTATTGAATATGCTCTTAGCCTCAGTATTGTGGAAACCCGTACACCAACCGGCAAACACCTCCATATTGACTTGTCTAGCTTATCAAATTATAAAAAATTCATTCTTATCATGGTTCGACATTCTCAGTGGAAACATTCAGTGAACACATTATTAATTTCCTATCTAGAGAAAGGGTCCACTGGTCGCCAAGATCCTGAACCTGTTGGCCAATCTAGAAAGATTAATTAACACGTGGGGGTTGGCCAAAATAGATAACACTAATGTTATCGAACATTCTTTGGACGATAGCAGCTTTGGCTTCATGATCATTGGTTGAAGAGGCTTGCTATGCGGGAAGAAACGAAACCAAATTTCTTACAGAGGCTCTAGTCTGTAGTGGCCACCAGGCGAAAGAATTTTTGGTTTTCATCTCCAAGGTGGACCCATCTGATAGTGCATCTATTATTCCAATAGATCTACTTGTAGTGGAGGAGTATGTTAATGTGGTTTTTAATGATTCCCTTCAAGTTCCTTTCTACAATGGACATCGGTCTTTATTCTTCAAGTCCATCGATAAGTTCAACGGCAAAGTTCCAATTTGCAATCAGAAATGAGAGGCAGGAAAGATTTTTCCTCCCGAGTAATGCTCTTCTAATATTTTCTATAATTAAGAAGAGGCATGTCACCGCCGTTTATGTTTTGCATGGTAGACTCCAAGCTTGTTGTAACACCTATGTGAAGTTCTTAGAGAGGAAGATCTTTGCTTTAGAGACTTGATTGTGAGTGGATAGAGCACAAGGGATTAATCCAAGGCAAATCTGAAAAGAGGATCAATAATGGTACTATGGTAGACTACGGTCCAGGAAGATAAGGTGAAAGAACCTATGTACTGGTATTTCGGTTTTATCAATTGCTTTTGTGAAAACTTCGGTCCATGGAAATATAAACCATGTCAATGAAAATGTTCTCTATGGTCATTTGGAGTATATGGAAAGAGAGGAACAACAAATGTCTTTGAGGGATCATTTCAGCTCACCATGCACAGCTGATTAGGTTCAAGGATCGATGATTTTTCCATGCTCAGTCAGTAGTATCTAACTCCCCCACCCCCAAATATTTCTGGATTGTTACGACTAATCTACGTAACAGAAAGCCAATAGTTTCAAAATAAAATAAAAAAGGATAATCAGTTCTCTGTTCTCACTTTGCATTAAAATTTCAAATCCCATACGATGTAAGATGAATGTGGACCCTTGGAAAATGGATTCGACGGTCTATAACTATTAGGCGTCTAAAACCCAAGAGGCTAATGGCCGATTGCTTATGTGAGTTAGAGTTAAAGATAGTGACATGCTGAGAACATAATTAAGCAAACTTCATGAAAGACTAAGATTGTGCAATAAGACAAGCTAGCACTAGGTATTATGATGATCCAAATGAATAGTAATGTGAAATGACAATGGCTATAAGCAGCCAGCGTTCATGAACGATGTCTGAAGTGAAATGCTCTAGTATTGTTGGTCATGAATTACTAGAGTAGAGGGGACCACATGCAAATCAAACTCACACTTCACAGGTCTGTAGCGTGAAAAATATCAAATGCCATTTAGCAACCAGAAAAAGGTAAAACAGGAAAAAATCTACCAACCACAGGAAAGAGAAAATCTTTCATTCTGGTACCACGTAAAGATAAGCATAACTACTCAAATAACACATCATGATTGCATATCTATGAGCACAATCATCTTATGTATCGTGCAGAAGTTCAGCTCCAACATGACCACCACCAATGCCCATGCCTACAAGCATATGAAGTTAGAGAACCAACAACATTCCAACGAAAAAGTCAAATAGATATGATGTGGCCTCACTGACATATTTGGATAAACTCGAATATATGATTTGAGGAAAACAATCCATATAAATTTTGTAGATGTAAACACAGGTTCGATACAACATTAAGTGTTTACCACTCCCGGTTTAAGGCGCATAAATCGGGTATATGGGGTTTCCAATTCTGGTAAGAGCTAATGAGCACAAGCACTTTGTTAGGAAATAAATGGGTAAATAGCTCCCGTGCGACGTTTTTGATGTGAAATGGAAATAATGCAACACAGTTGTAGGAAATAGCTCGTGTGCGCCGTTTTACATGGCAATAATAGCCCCAATATGACCAGGTGGTTAAAACACGGGAATGATCGTCAATAGTACTACAGTTAAGTTAAAAACAGGGGGTCAAACTGATCAGTGCATCTGGTGGTCGGTCCCACTTGGCAGCGCATCGATTCCCCCCTGACTAAACCTGTGCTGCTCCCCTACTTCTTGATGCCCCCTTCTTCATTCTTGTCCCGGAGGCATATGTGGTAAGTGTATTCAGCACCATAGACCTGTTCCCCTCCTTCTTGAGTCAGATCTAACCAAGTGAGCCTCTGTTTTCCACAGGATTCAGATTGTGGAGGTGGGTGGGACTAGGGAGCGGCGGCGGCGTTGAGCTGAACGAGATGCAGCCACGAGAGACAATGTCGACCAGGGAATCACCCTTTCCATCCTATATGATGTGTGCCTCGTCTGCTTCCGCTGCCTCACAGTGCCCGCCATTGATAAACAAGGGCAATGGTGCTCAGACCTTCGAATTCAGTGTTGAATTCTTTCCTTCTAAAGCAAAGCTAGTTAATGGTAGCATGCGAGACATAGAGAGGGATACAATTGTGAAATGGGAGGTTGAATTTGCAGAGATTGCCATGGGAAATACAAAGCGTGGAAGAGAGGGCCGTGAGGAATTTTGTGGAGAAAATTGGGGAGAGCATTTTTTGGGGTCCAGAGCAAGAGGTGGCGTTATTACGGTTTGATAATTGGAAGGGTGAGTATCTGAGAATTGAGAATGGTGAAGAGATGGTTGATTAAATCAATCGTGAAGACGGCTGAGCAAGCAAACAGACTACCTTTCATGCAGAACTCGTTGATCTGAAATCAGATTCTAAGGCTGGATATGCGCCCTCAAAGTTGGCGTCATGGATGATAGATGATGATTGGGCTTCGAGAGACAGATAAAGCCCATGTAATATGCGGGTGAAGTGATAGTAATAGAGGGGGCTAATCAAGATGCACAAGAGAACTATGATGCTGCCGCAAGGGTTGTTTGTGTTGATTGGAATTTAGTACAATTAGAAGACACTACCGATTTGGTCATTGCACCAATGGCTGACACTGAGATGGTGATTTTTTTTGGCATTCAGTAGATGATCAAGATAAGGAAGAGAGGGGTGAATCGAGTTTGCCTAATGATGCTAACATAGATGCTTGTGAAGATGTGGATGGACAGCTGATGAAAGATGTTGCAGATGGTGCACATGATGATGATCTTGTAAGTATGTATGATACAGAAAATCTTGTTACTGAAGTAGGCAAGTTGTTCCCAAGAATGAAGGAGTTTAGGATGTGTTTCAAGACTTATGTAGTAAAACCTGAATTTGATGCCAAGACTATGTGGACTAATAGAAATAAATTTTATGCGAGGTGTAGAGATTTTGGATGGAAACGTCAGGCCTGGCAAGTGGTACATATCTACTAGAATTCAACATGATGGAAGTACCATCAGGGTTAATGAAATCCCAAATTCACATACTTGTATTACCAGTTCACAGAGAGTATTAACCATGAAATCATAGGTTTGGATTGTAGAAAATATCACTCCAATTTTAGCCAAGAAACCAAACAGTACATCATAGCAACTTAAAGTGGACTCGAAAAAGCAGTACCCCATTAAGGTGAAGTATACCACAGTGTGAAAAGCAAAATAGAGGGGAATGAAAGAAATATATGGTGATTGGGAAAATACTTTTAGGATGCTTTAGAACTTCAAAGCAGAGGTGGAGAAGAGGTAACAGAGGATGGTAGAGTACTTTTCTCCAAGTTATTTATGGCTTTAAAGCCATGCATAGATGACTTCAAAGCAGGTGTCGTCCATATTTGAGCATAGGCTCATCTTTTTCGACTGACAAATGGAATGGTCAATTGCCAGCATGCAATGCTTTAGATGGACACGAATGGATATTCCCTGTTGCTATTGGTTTGTTTCAGTCAGAGACAGATGTTTCATGGACATGGTTCATCACTACTAGAAAAAGGGCTATAGATGGGATTGACACTAATGGCGCACCACCTTCTGATGCGCCATTAGAGTTGAAACTACTAATGGCGCACCATGCAAAGGGTGCGCCATTAGTATCAAAATTTTTTTGAACTAGTGCGCCTGTTCCAAACATACTAATGGCGCATCCTGCTCAAGTGCGCCATTAGTAGTTGTAACTACTAATGGCGCACTGTGCGATAGGTGCGCCATTAGTATAGAAATTTTTTGAACTAGTGCGCTTTGTCCAAACATACTAATGGCGCATCCCGCTTAAGTGCGCCATTAGTAGTTGTAACTACTAATGGCGCAGGCGGTGGGTGCGCGCCATTAGTATAGAAACTTTTTTTGAACTACTGCGCTTTGTCCAAACATACTAATGGCGCATCCAGATGAAGTGCGCCATTAGTAGTTGTAACTACTAATGGCGACCATGCAAGAGGTGCGCCATTAGTAAGTGGGCAGCAATAAGATATTTGGGACAGCCTCTCCTACCCACACTCACTTTCTCCCACTTCATTCTCTCCACCCCTCCTTGTCTCGGTGCCTCCTCTTTTTCACCTCATTTCCACCATAGATTCATTCAAATTAAGTGGTTAAATTACCTTGTTTTAATAGGTAAGTAAGGGGAAGCTATATTTATGTTGTTCTCCTACAACAATGTGCACATGCACTTTTTACGGCCTAGCTAGATCTATGTATGTTCGTGGTGTTGCATATGTTTGTGGTGTTGCATATGTGTTTGTGTTTGGAGGTGTACCGGTATTTGAAATGCGATAGTTGCCAATATTTTGCCGGAATGTTGATTCATTTCTGTTTCGGCGAGAATTTTGGCATTAAGCATTCTTTTTGGTCCTATGTTTAGGGAAAGGCATGCCAAATTTTTGTTTGTGTCTAAAATATCGCTTTTGCTCTACCTCATGACGTAATTGATGGTCCGCACGATTACCGAAGGCATCGTGAATAGGTTTGTGAGCTCCGCGAAGGCCGAGATGCTTCAAAAGAACGAGACGAAGATAAGATGTCCGTGTCGAAGATGCAAGGTGAAGAGCCTTATTGCGGACCCGGATTCCGGGCAGGTGCGGGACCACCTCCTCTTGCGTGGTTTCATGGATGGCTATCGGTGGCAAGGTGATGAAGATGACTACGAAGTCGTCCATGCGGGCCGGGCAAGAAATGAGGAAGGGCAGCAAGACAACCACCGCGGCTCGGGGCGAAGAGAAGACGAAGAATCCCGTGAGATGATCACGACGGTGATGTTGTGACACAATCATCATGTAGAAGATGCAGGACATGATGATGAGGAAGATGCCGGAGCAGGCGACGGCATGATCATGAAGATGATGATGCCGGGCGAGCGTATTTACGCTGGACCATCGATGGGCTGGGTGCAGGACCCTCATATTCAAGAGCTGCTTCTCAAGCGACGGATAACGCCACAGTACCGCCGCCCGAGAGAAAGCCAAGATGGATCAACTTGAGTTAGACGCGGTTACTCCATTGTATGAAGGATGCAGGCCCGAGGATACCCGCCTGAAAGTAACGCTCATGGCTCACGGAGATGAAGGTAAAACACAAAATGACCGACGCTGCGTTTCGACGAGAACATGTCATTCTCGCACTAACGTCTTCCCAAGGGGAACAAGTGCCCGACCAGTTTGGAGGAGGCGAAGAAAATCGTGTGTCCTCTCGATTTACCGCAGACGTGAAATACCATGTGTGCATGAACAATTGCATCATTTATCGGGACGAGCACGCTGGAGTCTACCATATGTCCGGTGTGCGGCGTCACTCGATACAAGAAGAGGAAGAAAGCTCCTCGAAAACTGGTGTGGTACTTTCCGATCACTCCTCGTCTGCAGCGCTATTTCACGGACCCTAAGGTAGCAAAGCTCCTGCGTTGGCACGCGGATAGGGAGGAGAAGAAGCGAGAAGATGACGCAAATGATCCGGAGATAGATAAAAAAGACAAGATGCTGAGTCACCCTAAGGATGCGAGCCAGTGGCAAGCGTTGAACTTTGAACACTCGGAATTTGGGAACGATCCAAGGAACATCGTGCTGGGCGCGAGCACCGATGGAGTCAATCCGTTTGGCAGCCGTGAGAAGCAATACATAGCACCTGGCCTGTGTTTGTGTGGATGTACAACCTTCCCCTGGTTGTGCATGAAGAGGAAGTACATTCACATGAGTATGCTAATTGAAGGGCCGAAACAACCAGGAACGACATCAATCAGACCGGGCTGCTGAAGGAGGAGCTTGACACGCTGTGGAAAACGCCAGCCAATACGTGGGGCGCAGAGAAAGAATATTTCCCTATGAGAGCCGCACTCCTCACGACAGTGCACGACTATCTCGGTTACGGATATCTCGCGGGGCAGGTAGTCCACGGATTTTCTGGATGCGTAAGGTGCATGGATGACACAACGTATCGCCAGCTAGATAGAGATCCCAGGTCTTCGAAAACCGTGTTCATGGGACATCGAAGGTGGCTTCAGCGACAATGACCCGTGGAGGAAACGCAAGGATCTGTTCGATGGTGAAACTAAACCCAAAAACGCCTGTCACGAGGAGCGGCGAGGAAATAGACAAGCTGTTGAAAAATTGGAAAGACCGCCCACCGGGAAAGAAGCAAAAGGCGCCAGAGCCGGAAAGAAGCGAAGGCGCCAGAGCTGCTGAAGGTATGGAAAACGAGGTCTGTTTACGGGACTTGCCGTCTTGGAAGATCCACCGTGTGCCTCACAGCCTTGATGTCATGCATATCACGAAGAACGTGTGCGAGTCTGCTTGGTACCCTACTCAACATGCGAGAGGACCAAAGATGGGCCGAAAGCAAGGCAGACTTGAAATCAATGGGCATCGTGCAGGAGCTTCATGCAAATGATGATGATGATGATGATGATGATGATGATGATGAGGCGAAGCAGGACCTGAAGAAGTCGCCGCCAAAGGCAAAAAGGCCAAGAAGACCGGAAATGACTACCTCCAGCGTGCTTCACTCTAAGTCAGGAAGAGATCGAGCAGTTTTTCACCTGCCTCCTAGGAGTAAAACTTCCCTTCACGGTTACGCTGGGAAGATACGCAGAGATACCTAGACCCAAATAAGCGAAGTTCAGCGGATGAAGTCTCACGGTATCACGTCTTGATGACGCATGAGATACTTCAGTTGCAATCCAGGTAGGATCATGGACGCGCACGTCCGTGAAACGCTATTTGGCCTATGCAACTTCTTCGACGCCATCTCTCGGAAGTCGATTGGCGTGAGGCAACTCCGGAAGGCTACGAGGAAGAGATCGCATTGGTGATACTATGCGAGCTTGAGATGTACTTCCGCCCGCATTCTTGACGTTATGGTGCATCCGCTGGTCCATATAGTGGAGGATATCATCCAACTTCGGCCGACGTTCCTGCACAAAGCATGATGCCGCTCGAAGGATGAATGGTGTCATCAAAGGATACGTTCGCAACATGTCACGTCCAGAGGGAAGCATAGCCAGGGGCTTTCTGACCGAAGAGTGCATCTCCTTGGGTGGTAGAGCACAAAACCTTTATTAAGAAGACGTACAATGACCGAGGCCAACAGAGGACGGACGGAGATATTCTCAAAGAGCACAACTCATGTTTCACGCGTTGGTTCAAGCGAAGCTTACGTCGTACCCTTTACATGAGGATTCTTCCGCGGAAGAACAACTCATATTCGCCTTTGTCATGTATGCCGAGCACAACCTGATGACCTATGAGGCGTACGATATCAACGGCTACACATTCTACACCGAGGCCAAGGACATGAAGAGCGATGGTTATCAGAACTCCGGGGTAACGATGGAATCCTACACCGATAACGACAAGGACAGATACTACGGAAGGATCGAGGAGATCTGGGAGCTGAGCTACGCTGGAGAGAAGGTCCCGATGTTCCGTGTCAGATGGGCCAAGAACGTCATAAAAGAATACCGTATTTCACCACCATGGTTATACGAAGCCAAACCAAGATCATGGGTGCAAACGTCACCGCGAAAAATGAGCCATGGATGCTGGCTTCCCAAGTGGACCAATGCTTCTTCATTACCGACCCACCAAAGCCCGGTCGTGTTGTCGTGAGGAGAGGCAAAAGGAAGATCATCGGAATGGATGGAGTAGCCAATGAGCAAGACTTCGACAAGTACGGCGACCCAAGGATCGAACATGACGACGATGATGAAGTAGCAGCATACACCACAAGAAGAAGCATGACCACCCTACCTAAAGGACGTCCGTTCCACAGAAGAACTCCATTTGCGAAAAAGAAGGGCAAGAAGATTGTGAACAGATAGCTAGCTAGCTAAGATCGATTGTATTTAAATCGTAGCCTTCATTTCTCGATTGTATTTCATGGGTACTTTTTGAACTATCCCACCTCGCCAGATCCGGTCCCCTCGCCGAAAGCACCCCCAGTCCACGCCGCGCCGCCAAACCCCCGCACCCTCGATTCCCCTACTCAACCGCCACGGCCGAATTCCCCAGACCCACAAGACTGCCTTATAAAAAATAAGTATCAAACAGCTTTTTAAATGCTACTGTCTTATAAAAAATATTACTGTTATTATTTAAACAAGTTTGAACATATTTAAACACAAATAAGTATCAAACAGCTTTTTAAATGCTAAAAAACATTTGTGGAGCCCACCTCGCTCCTCCATCTCGATCGCTATCCCACCTGCCAGATCCGGCCCCCTCGCCGAAAGCACCCTCATCCACGGCATGCGCCACCCCCCGCACCCTCGATTCCCCTACTCAACCGCCGGGCCGACCCCCGCACCCAGACCGCCTCTTATAAAAAAAAATAAGTATCAAACAGCTTTTTAAATGCTACCGTCTTATAAAAAATATTACTGTTATTATTTAAACAAGTTTGAACATATTTAAACACAAATAAGTATCAAACAGCTTTTAAATGCTAAAAAAATTGTGGAGCACAGGAGTCGAACCAGGACCTCCTGGTGTGAGAATCGGTCTTGACTGACTTGATGTTGATCAGTTCTGGTGGTACATAACCTGTTGGCTCGAGTTGAAATAAAAAAAATACTAATGGCGCACCACGGTGAGGTGCGCCATTAGTATGGACATGCTAATGGCGCACCACGGTGAGGTGCGCCATTAGTATTGTGCCCGATCCCCTTCCCTCTCCCCTTCGCTGATCCCCCTTCCCTCTCCCCTCGCGGTTCCCTCTCCATCTCGATCCACTGCCGCCCATGCAGCCTGACGCCCGCCTCGGCGCCCGCCCGCCGCCCAGCGCCGCCTCGACCCGCCCGGCCTTGCTGCCCCGCCACCTCGGCTGCCGCCTTACCGCCTCTGACCTCATGCCCGGGGCCGCCGCCCGTCCACACCACCGTCGCCGAGCACCTTATCCTCTCCAACCGCCTCCTCCACCCCTGCCCGCCTCCAAGGTAAGCTACCGCCCGACCCCTATCCCTTGCCTCCTCCCATGGATAAGAGGCTCTGGTAGCTCTCTACTATGCATCGACATCCGGTACCGCAGCTCGGCATGGGCTGAATTACCAGAAAAATAGTTAAGCAATTATTGTCCTCAAAACAAGAAGAAAGCTGATGTACAAAACCTCAAAACAAGAAGAATACAGCCCTAATTTTGTCCACAAATTATTTATTCAAACAATTACAAAGAGGGCTAAGAAACGAGAAAACAGTGTATTCTCTGTTAAGCTGAACTGATTTGGCTTTTGAGGTTCGAATTTTACCACTAGCGGCATATAGCATTAAATCAAGAACTGAATCATCTGAATCAAAGCACAATAGCATCAAAACCTTCTAGGTTCATCCGAATTTTTGACTTATGAAAAGATTTTCCCTCGGGAAAAACATTTAGGTTCAGGAAAACCTTCTAGCATCAAAAACATTCCGAAAGTATAATCCTACAATAGTTCGGACTATTTCCAAGTCCTAACTGAAAATGATTTACTTTTTTTTTTGGCATCTTGAATCGAGCCTCTTATCATTGTGTCCGGAAGTGACCAAAGGCTCCGCACAGATACAAGGAGGAGATCGCTAATTTTGTTGTGCACACAGATCGTATATACTTGTACAATAACTCGTACAAGCTCACCCGCATAAGTCCCAAAGCATTTATTTTTCGGACACGGCAATAGACGTGGCTTCATTTACTATCCTCGGCCACAAAAGCCGGTTCCCATACTCTACTTACATGATTACATAGTGGTTTGCACATATGCCTTCTTCGTTGACTCAACTTCTCTTTATTTTCATTTGGTTCTGTGCTTCTTTTGCTTCTAGTCAGGGGAGTTGGGTGGAAAGGAGTGGATCGGGAACTGCGATCACACAAGATCTGCTAACGTGCTATCTTGGTCGAAAAACTTAGGTAAATTTATCTTTTTGTACATCTTTTTTCTTGGTTACTCAGTTTACGGAAAGCTGCATTGTCTATTCATTTTTGAATCTGTGAAGGACAGTAGAGAGAGGCTCCTGGTCTTGTATTAATAAAACAAAATTAAAGATACATGGTATGTATAAGGTATAGGGTCTTTGACCCTAACCAAAAGATAAGATACTAGTACAAGGTTTTAGGTAATTTGTTGCACTAGGGAGCTTATGAAATCCTCAAGCTCAGACTTCCTCCCTATATCTCAACAATGGCAAAATCATGATTAAATCTAGAGAGCCATGATCTGTGAGAGTGGGGAATTCTTTGGAAGACCATTTTGTTTCGTTCTTTCCACAAGTACCAAACAGCTACAAAGACACACCTACATGAACATGGAGTCTGTCCCGAGGCACATTTAGCTGACGATTAACAATCCTCATATGAGATGAGAGGATTTTTTTAATTGGCTTCTTGCAGTTTTGAAAATTCAGTTTATTCAGTTCTTTGAAAATTCAGTTAATTCAGTTAGGCACACAAATTTCAGAACTTTTGTGTGCCCTAGTACTTGGTGTTTGTAGAAAACCAGGGAGTGTCAATGGGACTAGAATTCACTTGTTCTTATATGGGTGAAACTTCACTTGTTTTTAGGCTAGTGTAGGGTGTTGCTTTATTCTGTCATCATTTGTAACTATGTCACAAGTAAATTGTTCCTTCTTCTCGTATTTGACAAGTAATGACTGTTGATAAGTCGAGGCATGGATTAAAATGTTTTCTTTGTTGTAACATACTGTATATAACTCCACAATGAAATACAATACATATTGATGTGCTTTGTAAAACTTGTTCATGTCTTGAACTACTAATGCCTTGTGATGCTCTCAATTACTTGTGATGCCTCCGAATTACTTGTGATCACATTGAGAAAGACTTGTAAAGATGATGATCATCTTTAACGAGAAAACAATTTGTGATGATTTTGCTAGTTTGCTGGGTTTTGTCTCCCACCATCGTGGTCGTGATGATTTTGCAGTGCCCCGAGAGGCCCTTGAGTTTGCCGGAATGTCGATTAACTTCCGTTCCGGCAAGAATTGGGTACTCCATATGTCCTATTTCAGCAAAGGTCATGCTGAAATTTTCCGTGAATTTTAGCATGACTTTGCTAAAAATAGGACATATGGGGTACTTGTGACTAATGCATGGGCCGGGGTATCGTAGTAGTTAATTAAGTAGGATCAAGTGCCCCGGCGTACTTGTGACTAATGCATGGCTTTTAGGGTGCCTCGGTGTCGATAAAAATCGAAATGATGAAAGCTTAGGCTTTTAGGGTGCCTCGGCGTCGAAAAACCCTCAGTGATAAAAGCTTAGATTTTAGGATGCCTCGATTATTAAACAAACCCTAAATGATGAGACCATGATCTTGTTCGTTGACAATAACCAACTTTTGACCAAGCTTTGTTTCTATTTAGAGAGAAACATGGCCCACAACGATGAGGCCGGGGTTCGGGCGGCAAGGCATTACAGGGAGCTGTCCTCGGAGATGGAGGAACAACCTCACTTGTATGAGGCCACCGCCTTCCCACCGATCCCGAGACCACCGATGGTGCCGCCGAGGATGACCACTGATGCCACCAATCGATGGTGCCGCCGAGGATGCCACCATCGATGATGGCGGCGCACGCCAGATGGCAGCCAATGAAGAGGCAACGGAAGGACCAAGGCGCCCGACCGTGCGTTCGCACCCTCAAGGAGGAAGTTCTTGAAGTGGACTCCGACGGGAATCCAACGGCGCCCGAACGAATAGTCAAGGGTACTCGCTTCAGCTCGGGTGCATTCTCCGAGCACCGCCTCGATCAACACCGAGAACCCGAGGCATCCCGACCGAGGGAATTTATGCGAACCTCCTCTTCACGAAGCTGCACGAACGATACAAGTTCCCGCTGCTTTCGAAAACACAAGCCTCAAAGGGAATAAAGTGAACAATGCTGCCCTCACGAAGATGAGCAAGGCCACATCTACTTGGAAAAGCAATGTGAAGAGAATGATCGAGAAAGGTGAGAGTTATGAGAAGATCAAGGAGAAAATCCTTCGATCACCGAAGATGACTACTAGCGACTTCAAGATCAATTGCTCGAGCACCGCAAACTCCCAATCAAGTGAGTGGGGGAAACAAATGCGGAGCTGAACATAGGGAACACACACTCGGTCCCGGCAGTTAAAGAGTGGCGGAGCCTATATGGGACAAGGAGGAGGCGGACCATGCCGAGCAAGGCCTACCGCCCCTCTTCGATAAATACGGTGACAAGCAGACCAGGAACTTTGTCAGGGCCCGGTACAAGAAGGACCCGAAAACAAAGGAGCTTACCACAGATCCGAAGACCAAAGCGGTTTGAGCTTGTTCTCGTAAGGAATACACCCCGGGGTAAGTAGCTCCATATGGTTGCATTCTAATTAATGAAGCCAAATTTCTAAATGGTTCACAGTCCGTCCGCAGGCGACTGAAAGCCGTCGCGCGGGGTCGACTCAGAGCAACCCTTGTGACACCACTCTAAATAGGGGTTGAATGTAATGAAGAACAAGGATAAGCTCGATAAGCCGTGTCGTCACCGGTCGTGGTGGCCGCAAAAGGCTTGTCGACAAAATGGGGTCATACTATACCGCTGGTGTGCGGAAGGAGAAAAAGACCAGCTCGGAAAGCCCGGTAGCGAGAGGTTCAAGAACTCAAGGCACAGGTGGCGCGGATTCCGGAGATTGTCCAAGAGCAAGTGGAACAACGACTCGGAGCGCATTTATCACCGCCATTGTGCCTACTCTTGATCTCGGGTTGAGTCTCGTGGATTGCGGCGGCCAACAGGGCCGCCCGATTCTAGCTTCACAGCTAGCAACTCGCATAATGCGATGGCGGGGCCATTGGTGCCTCCGGCGGAGGCGGCATTGGTGTCTCCGACGCCGCACGGGAGCTTAATGCACCGGGTGTACGCCCGGCCGGCACCTCTGCGCAAAGAAGCGGCCCTCCGTCAATCGCCTGCGCCCGCATGGCGTGCCTCTACATTAGCCGAGCTCGACGCCATCATCACGGTAACTAATTAAGCCTCTCTCGGCCGAGGACTTCATCTCCTTGCCTTTGATCATATCCCTGACGCCCTACATGTTTTCGCAGGGCGCGCCGATGTTCCGTGGCACTCTCCTCCACTTCGTGAACAACGAGGTTGGTCGATGTCGCCAAGGGCAAAATAGTTCAACCGGCAACCCCTTGTTCCATGGGTACCCAGATGCCACCCAACTTGTTTAGGGTTCAACTGGTTCGGTGCTGCCGAGCTGCGACGAAGTTATTACCTCCGAATCGACCCGTCGGGGCCGACGATGATGATGTGATGACCCTCGGCAGATGCTTGAGCTGGCCTCGCTTTGGCGAAGAGCCAGATTCGCTTTGGGGCGGGGACACCACCCCAAGGACAACACCGCCCGGTCGTGTTGGCGCCAAGTCGGCCCCATGGCAAGACCGCCAAGAACGGTGCCGGACATCCCTATGCCATCGGATCCAAACATGCATATGGCACAGGATCGTAACGACGGCATTTACGGCAGCGATGATACATTTGGCAACGTCGATCGTATTTTGCCGATCATGGGTGCGATGGCGACTTCATGGGGCCTCCTTCTCAAGAACCAAACCCAACAAAAGACGTGTGCGATCTAGCTCGTGCAGCGGAGAAGCCAAGTTGCAACAAGCGCCGCCCGGCGTTCAGCTCTCGAGAGGCGCCCAGCTGCCGACTTCACCGAGCCTCAGATAGGCGAGGTGCGAAATATTATCAGCCCCAACACACTCAAGAAGGCGGTCGGTGAGCAAAACTCGGTCCCATTACAGGAGAAGAAGAAGGCACGCAAAAGAAAGACTAAGAAGGGTGCGAGCCAGCCGGCACAGAGTACGATCCGTGCTCGTGGACGGGCCACCTTCACCGCAGGATATCTCGAGGAGGGTGCATGTGGCGGGTAGGGCGATGCTACCGACAAATATGCTCAATGCTGCAACCGTGCCATGCGGAGTCTCGCATGACGGTGTTCTTTCTTTGGAGAAGCGGCGTCCTGGGGAGAAGGATGTGGCATATCCAGGTTTTCATGCCAAGGTGCCAGAGGGCAAGGGCTTTGTGGATAACTCCATTGGGCGTATGATCGTCCTGCGTTTTGATGACATCCACGCTTATGTTGAACCTCATCCGCTGCACTACACCTTCGCTCGGCTATTTCGCTGAGTATGGAGATGCGGATCATTCGCGACAAGACCCGGACATCGTGATACTCGACCCCTTCTACATGCGTGCCAAGATCTTGGGCAGCGCCTGGGGACCGCAAGTCGCGAGTTCTTACCTCGAAGGCGCCATTCGCAAACCAAGATAAGGATAACTTCCTCGTGCCTTACTTTCCCGAGTAAGTCCTCCCTCAACCGCCCGTAACATATGAATTCTTACATTTCGATCGTTTTCTTTTAACATTCCGTGTTTTCTGCGGTGACACACGTTGCACGCTCATCCTCCTAAGCCCCAAATATTCCATGGCCACGTATTTCGACCCGGACCATCAGTCGAACATAGACTACACAAATGTCAAGAGGGTTCTTGATGATGTTCTCCCCGGCTACGCCAAATCATGAGGCACCTTCACCAGGCCTATTCGTAAGTACGGCAAGCACGTGTTCTCCCACAATACGACGTTCTGCTGCGTCAAGCAGCCTGGGCGGTCGAGAAGGGTGCCTACTCGCCATCCATCACATGCGGGCGATCGTGACGGGACCATCATCAACTTCGCTACCGAGTAAACTCAAAGATTGGGCGCGGCGTGTCGGCAATCCAGACGCAGACTCTCAGACAAGAATTCTTTCGCATCCAATGGAGTTTGCGGAAATCATCCATCAAGATGTCCTTCGTACCTCGGGCAATTCTACCTCGAAATCAACCGTCCAACGGTGACATCGACACAATGCTACAAATGCAGGTGACAACGACCGTTATTTCATGACTCCCACGATAGACGGCGGCTTCATCCACGCTCCGGTCCCTTGAGTCGAGTCGAAAGCGGTGATGCTTGTGTCTAGTTCTCAAACATCGATTGGCTCATGTTGTAATTAAACTTTAATGAACTTGTAGTATGTCTCTTTGGTTTCGAGAGTCGTTCAACTTAGATGTAATCGATGCTATTAATGTCTTGCTTTTCTCTTCCGATCGCTACATGTTGCATACTTATATATTGCTTATGTATTGTGCGTGAATTGGTACTAACGTTTACGTTTGGCTAGTGCATAGCGATGCGGCGTATGTCGTGTACAAGGGTAAGGTTCCCGGAGTCTATGATAACTGGGAGGAGTGTCGGAGACAGGTTCACCGATTCAGCGGTAACAGTTACAAAGGGTACACCACTAGGGCCGAGTCCGAATCTAGATAAGCCCGCTATCTAGCAGGAGAGGGGAGGGAGCGGTGGAGGACCCGGATGAAGACGAAGTTTCATCGTGATGATGCTCATCGTGATGACCGCAGCTCTCTTCTATGTGATGGTAGTTTAGATGATCGATATCGACTTGTAATGTGAAGACAAACTCGCTACTCGCGGTCTCGAGACTTGTAATATAATGTTCTATCTTTGTTCGGTCTTTTCAATTCGGAGACTAATATGATGAATTGTATTCGGAGACTAATATGATGAATTGTATTCAAAGACTAATCTTCTATTGTATTCGATGAATCTGTTGTTGATGTGTGCTGTCTATATTTTGTCAAATTATACATTTTGTAACCTGTGCAAAAACAGAAAATAAAAAAATAAAAAAACCTAATATTCATACTAATGGCGCATCACATGATAAAGGCGCCATTAGTATGACAAAGCATACTAATGGCGCATCATTGTGGTGGCGCCATTAGTATGCCATGGTTACTAATGGCGATCTCGTGGTCGTGCGCCATTAATATGCCAAAGCACTGGTATACACGGCCACAGGAGGCATACTAATGGCGATCAGTAGCCTATACTAATGGCGCACCAGCAGTGCGCCATTAGTATACTGAATACTAATGGCGCACTGCTGGTGCGCCATTAGTAAAAATTACTAATGGCGTGCTAGTAATGGCGCACTAGTGATGCGCCATTAATGGCCAAATTAGGTGCGCCACTAGTAGTGGTTTTTCTAGTAGTGCATGATGCAGTTGAAAAGATGCATAGGGCCAGTGTCACCTTTGGTAGTACACACAGATGCATGTAAAGGGCTAGAAAATGCAATTAAGAATGTTTTCCTCATTGTGAGCAGAGGGAGTCCTTCGGCCATATGTGGATGAATTTGATCAAAAAATTCAGAGGAGAAGAATTTGGGAGAATGTGGCCAACAGCAAGATCTTACACCAAACAGACACATTCATATCATCTTGATAAGATAAAAGCAACATGCAGTGAGTTTGTTCCATGGATGAACACCTATCATTCTCTATTGTGGTACAGGTCAGGATTTAACACTGCAATCAAGTGTGATCATATCAACAATAACTTGGCAGAATGTTTTAACAACAAGATAAAGCAGTTAAAGAACTTTCCTATGCATGACATGGTTGACCAAATCAGGATCATGATCATGCGCATGTGGGAATTGAGAAGAAGGATTGGTGATTGCCTTCAAGGGGATAAGCTTCCTACAGTGGTACAATAGGTGGTGAACAGGAGCAGAAATCTTACACATTTATCCGTTGAAAAATCTTGATTGTGGGGTGCTGAAGTTAAAGATACCAAGACTGGAAGGAGGCACGTTGTTAACACTGAGTTGCATGAATCCACTTTCCTCGAGTGGCAACACACCGGAAACCATGTGGCCATGACATACTTTTCTTGGCCTCCCAACCCAAGATAAATATGAACCCATATTTGCATGAATATTACACAGTGGCAAGATTCAAGGCTGCATATGCAACTCCAATTTCCGCACTTATAGATCAGTCTCAGTGGCCTGAAGTGGAAATTGAATTTTCCATGTGTCATCCCCTAACAAAAAGAAAGGCTGGCAGTCCTAAAGAGAGTAGATTCAAGGCATGGTTTGAGAAATATGGAGTAGTAAAAAGGGGAAGGGAAAGAAGGATGCAAAGCAAAAAAGGTTCCAAAAAGGTAACAAAAATATATGCAAGTTGTGCCAGGAACTTGGGCACCGAAAAGGATCTCCAAAATATAGTTACACTCCTGAAAGGCCAAAGTATGTTTACGTTTGTGTTTTTTTATTTGGATGTTGTTTTTATTTACTAGCCAAATAACAAGCTTTGTTTTCCAGGAGGAAGCATGCAGGTCAACCCCTTGTTGTTGATAATTGCTGGGCAATTAAAAAGGAAAGAATCAATGGCTGTAGAGAAAAGAGAAGTTTTGGTGATGAACCAGAGTTGGATGATGCAGCGGTGAAAAATGAGCGAGAGTTGGATGATGTTGTGGTGCAAAATGAGCAAGATTTGGATGATGTTGTGGTGCAAAGTGAGCAAGATTTGGATGATGTTGTGGTGCAAAATGAGCGAGATTTGAATGATGTTGTGGTGCAAAATGAGAAAGATTTGGATGATGTTGTGGTTCAAAATGAGCAAGATTTTGATCTTGTGTTGCATTATGAGCAACATTTGGATGATGATAAGGTGCAGAATGTGGTGGAAACTGAAGTTGTTGTGGCAGATGTTCTGCAAACTGAGCCTATATTGCAAATTGTGTTACCAATTGAAGCTAATATAGTTGATGTTGTGCAAACTGATCCTCATGTAGATATTGGGGTGCCAACTGAAGCTGTCTGAGCTAGTCCAGTGAAGAAACCCAAGAGCTTGAGTGAACTAGGTGTGATAGGATCAAGAAGTGGTAAGAAAAAGAAATCGAGTGGTAAGAAGCAGAAGTGAAAACTACTTTTGTCAAACTTGTGTATTGGTGATGTGTGATGTAGAATAATTAACAAACTTGCCTCAATTTGTGTAATATGGTATTTGTGTAATGCTATTAAAATTCTGGCCGAATTTCAAATTTGACCCAAAATTCAAGTTTGACCCAAAATTCAAATTTGAAATTGTTTAGTATGTGGTATTGATGTTACAATGCTTTCTCAAATATTAGTCATATGCATGTTAAGCGATCAATCCGAGTACTTATTGTTGATGTGAAACACTAGTCATGAAAAATGTGGTCCAAATGAGCTCTGAAGCTAGGCTAAACACCCCATTCCAAAGCATTTTTTTACCTTTTCTTAATCAGCCAAAAATCAAAACTTGACATCTTGTGTGCAGATATTGGTCCATGCCCAATATGAGATGGTTTGGATAAACTATGAAAAGCTTATCCCTAAACCCTAGCTTGAATCCCATGCAACCTCGATCATCATATCTATCTTTTGTGAAGGGTTTTTCATGAAAATACCGATAGACCAAGTTTCTCATTTTTCCCTGCAACTCAGTCACATAAAACGATGACGGGTGCAAGTTTCATATTTTTATGATTTTTTTGAATTAGTTATGCTCAACCCTAGCCCTCAAACCCTCTCAAAACCCCTCATAACCCTCTCAAAACCACTCAAACCCCATCTGAAACCCCGCAACCTTCTGCGCCGCTGGATCTCTCTTAGTGGGCCATGCGGATCAGCGCTAGGGCAACGTCACTGATCCGCGTGAGGCTCGTTCTGTGCTATGATTGGCTGCATTCAACAATGCTGGATAACCCCCCCTATCCTAGACCGTTGGATCACTGCGCATTCAACGGTGTGGATCTGCATGCAGTGCTACGTCAGCGATCCATGGGCATGCTCGTTATGTGCTATGATTGGGTGGATTCAGAAACACTTTTTTTTAATCGTGTGTTTCTTCTGCGCTGGGGCGAGTGGAGCGGGCTAGCATGCATGCGTTGTTGGGTAACGTAGTAATTTCAAAAAAATTCCTACGCACACGCAAGTTGATGGTGATGCATAGCAACGAGAGGGGAGAGTGTTGTCTACGTACCCTCGTAGACCGTAAGCGGAAGCGTTATGGCGACGCAGTTGATGTAGTCGTACGTCTTCACGATCGAACGATACTAGCACTGAAGGTACGGCACCTCCGCAATCTGCACACATTCAGCTCGGTGACGTCTGAGGGAGTCCTGGATTAGGGGGTGTCCGGATAGCCGGACTACCATCATCAGCCAAACTATCATCTGCTGGACTATCATCATCGACCGGACTCCAAGACTATGAAGATACAAGATTGAAGACTTCTCCCCGTGTCCGGATGGGACTTTCCTTGGCGTGGAAGGCAAGCTTGGCGATACGGATATGTAGATCTCCTACCATTGTAACCGACTCTATGTAACCCTAGCCCTCTCCGGTGTCTATATAAACCGGATGGCTTTAGTCCGTAGGACTAGAACATCAACAACCTTTACAATCATACCATAGGCTAGCTTCTAGGGTTTAGCCACCTTGATCTCGTGGTAGATCCACTCTTGTAAACATCCACAATATCAATATCAATCGAAGCAGGACGTAGGGTTTTACCTCCATCAAGAGGGCCCGAACACAGGGTAAAACATCGTGTCCCTTGTCTCCTGTTACTATCCGCCTAGACGCACAGTTCGGGACCCCTACCCGAGATCCGTCGGTTTTGACACCGACATTGGTGCTTTCATTGAGAGTTCCTCCGTGTCGCCACCGATAGGCTTGATGGCCTCTTCAATCAACAACGACGCAGTCTTGGGTGAGACTTTTCTCCCGGACAGATCTTCAGATTCGGCGAAAACGCCTTTGCGGAGCCAACTCACTTGGCCATCTGGAGCAGATCGAAAGCTACGCCCCTGGCCGCCGTCAGTCAGGTTTGGAAGCCTAAACTTCACGGCCGATATCCCCGGGGACTTGATCTTCAATGGATCTCGAGCCACCGAGGCGTGCCGCGCTGTCACGATGGGCATGACCTAACTCGCCGCCCGACAAAGACCTTGAAGGCCGCTGCGAATCCGCTCGGACTCAGAGTCCGGAGCCGATCGCCGGATCGAGGACGGATGGCTGGACACCGCCGGGAGCCACAACTTCTACGGGCGATAGAGCCGAACACTTACCTTGTCCCGCATAAAGCTCATGACTCCGAGGTGCTGGACTCAACCTCCTGCGCCCGCCGGTCGAATCCGATTGGCGCCGATCATGGAAATTCACCGCTATGGACATCTTTTCAGCACTCGCCCTTGGCGATATCATAAATTCACTAAAGCATCTCACGCTATCCGGAGAGCCCTGGCCGAAGCTACGCCAGGACGGTTGGGACGCGACGACGAAGAAATTCAGAGCCCACCCACCACCCACTTCAGAGCCACCGTGGACGATTTAACCGACGATTTGACTACGACTCCAAAGACATCGACGGTATGGACGGCATTTATGCCGGAGACTACCAAGAACCAGTGCCTCACAGGACACCGGAAGACCACCTCGTCATACGACATATACATGGTGGACACCCCAAAGGGAAGCGATAAGAAGGAACAACGGGACGCGGAAGAGGATAATCCCGCCGATAAACAACCAAAACGGCGACGTAAACGCCGCCCTAAGTCCCGCCTCGATCAAAGCAGCCTTCCTAACGACCCAGCGGTAGAGCAGGGCAAACCAGCGGACGACGAACAGGACGAGCCGGATAATCAACCCCTTCACGGAGCAATCAACAGTCCGGACACAACACCGGAGCATAAGAGCATACAAAAAAGACTCGTCGCCACTGCAAGAAGTTTGAAGAAGGAGAAACGGAAGCTCAAAACAGCAGTAAGACGCGCCGTAATGAAGTGGAGCAAAGTATTCAAGACTGCAGAACAAATATGGCAATGGCCATCAAACGAAGAGCTACCCGGCGTTAAGTTGCTGCCAGAATTTGACGAGGAAGCCATAGAGCCTTCACGGTCAAAAATAAAGAGGCCACCTGGCTGGATAGACGGCGGATGACAGGCCAAAAGCGACAAGCGGGGCCACGCACAAGCCGACTTTATAATCCTGGGAAAACGGACGGCCCAATCTAGGTCCATCTACGGGCCAAAAAAGAAGGCCTCAGAAGTAACACAACACAACAAGTGTTCAAGACAGCGGCACACCCAAATACAGGGCGCCAGACACCCGCTTATGTTTTATCCGATGAGGTGCCGGATCATGAATTTCCAGCAGGGTTCAAACCCATGAACATAGAGGCATACGATGGCACAACAGACCGGAGTCTGGATAGAAGATTACATACTACACATACACATGGCTAGAGGAGATGATCTCCACGCCATAAAATACCTACCCTCAAGCTCAAAGGGCCAGCCCGGCACCGGCTCAAAGGCCTCCTGAAAAACACTGTTGGAAGTTGGGAAGAGCTTGAGGACGTTGCTTAGAGCAAATTTTCAAGGGACTTATGTCCGCCCTCCGGATGCGCATTTATCCGAGTCATATAACCCAACAGCCCGGAGACTCGGTAGCAAGAATTTCGAACAGGTTCCTTACCAAAAGAACCAAATAGTCGATTATCCGGACGCTGAAGCCTTAGCAGCTTTTAAACACAACGTCCGGAGACGAATGGCTCGCCAGACACCTCGCCAAGAGAAGCCATGAACAATGGCCGCGCTTAACTAGTTTCATGACGCGCTTTTATGAGAGAGAAGACAGCTGGCTAGCAAGATGCAAAGACACCAGCGACCCGAGTACATCCGAGATCAGAGATGGAAACGGAAAGTCACGGCGCAGGAAGGATCAGCGCCGAAATAAAGAAAAAAGCCCAAAGGGCACGGCGGTCAATGCCAGATTCAAAAGCTCGCGGCCAAACAATACAACACGGCCTCTTAAGGAGAACAGAGACGAGCTATCAAATTTAAACAAAATTTTAGATCGGATATGTCAAATCCACAGTACCTCTGGAAGGCCTGCAAACCATACCAACCGAAATTGTTGTTTTTCAAACAGTCCGCAGACTCAACGCCGGACACATAAGGCTCGATGCGCCAAGCGAGGAAGATGACTAACCCCACCAGCAGAAAGCACCGAAGTCAAAAGACTTTCCCACAAGAAGTCAAAACAGTAAACTCGCTTCACGTGATAGTACGGAAAGCCAACACGGCACTCTCTTAGACAAGTGTCGCGACGATCCACCTCAAGTGGACCGAGATTGGACGTCAAAACCAATCACTTTCGACCATCCGGATTAGTCCGTAAGTATCCGAACGCAGGATAGACTGCCCTGATATTGGATCCCATAATAGACGGACTGCAATTAACGCAAGTTTTGATGGACGGCGGCAGTGACTTAAACCTGCTATATCCGGACACAGTCCGCAAGTTGGGATAGACCATACTACAATTCGGCATAGCCGCACTTCCTTCAAAGGAGTGGCGCCAGGCCCTTACGCCAGTGCAGTTTCATTCTTACTAGAAGTTGTGTTCGGTCACCGACAACTTCCGACAAGAAAAGCTAACCTTTCATGTCGCCCCATTTAAAAGTAGCTATCAAGCATCATGGGCGGGAAGCTTCATTCGCTTCAATGCAATACCACATTACGCTGCCTCTTACGCTTAAAATGCCCGGTCAACGTGGCATCATTTCATTATAAGGTTGTTTGAGACCGGACACGGCTGGACGAGTCCGGATAAATAAGCTAGGGGCTACCTAGCCGCACACCCCTTCACAAGGGTTTGCACATATAAGCCACAATGAGCTAGCATAGGCTCAGCTTTATTAATCTATATTTCAATTTTTATGCACTTTCTCGCAAGATTTCCTTTTCCAACCAAGTTCTTCTCTTTTTACAGATGAACAGCGTGCACAACCGTCCAGGATACGGCACAACGGAGACACATGCGCAGACGAGCAGTAGGGACCCGTTGAAAGGACTCTTATCAGACTAAGACCCAACGTAAAACTTTCTTACTGACTCATGTTGCTATAATCCACAGGTTTATCATTATAACCAGAGTGGAGACCGGGCGTTTTGGCATCGGCGCGCCAGAAGAACCTGCCTGCACTCCGGACACAAGGGGCTTAGGGCTTTGTTTTGCCCGCTATTATAAAGACCGAACACCTTCGGGAGTGTTCGGGCGTCTCGAGTTAGGGCCTTATATGATTCAGCTCCGAATCATGTCTTTGGTCAAATGTTGGGTTTGGCTGCCTCGTGTTTTGCTGCCTTACGCTCCGTATCATCGGCTAACGCGGCTGTGGAGAACCATCGCGACAGTGCCCTCAGCTGGGCCGGGCGAAGTAGCACCTCAAGAGAGAAAGCCGAAAACTGACCGGCTATGATACAGCGAGAGACTGGTCAACCACTCGATCGACTATGGGAATGTTTAGGATTCCTCCGCTTTGACGAAGGGCCGCTTCGCCAGGCACATCCGCGCCCCAAATTCGAGAGCGGTGCCCCGAGGGCTATGTCGTAGCCCCACCCTCGAACTCCATGGCTAAGTGAAAGTGATAAAGCATTATAGTCCGGTTGCCTCGCTTTGCTACGCTACCACCTCCTTTACAGGACCGAGACGCCGGATTAAGTGTGAAAACGCTATTTTTTATAACACCCCCGCACCTTGTGCGTGGGGTAAAGCCGACGATCGCCATCTTTCAGGTTATACGCACGTATACATGAACGAATCGGATAGGAGATATTCTATTACTTGAACGCACAAGTATGAAAGGCGCTTACATCATAAATATCGCTTTTACATCATATAAACGCTCATTCAACGTAACATTTTTGAGCATCGCGACTTTATTACACGAGCACCACGCAGCACTTCACCAAAATAGTGCTCGTGGGCAACCGTTATCATCCGAACCCGGGGTCGCAATAGCGGTGGCATCCATCTCTGTCCAATGTGTCTTCACACGGGCGAGCGCCATCCGCGCACCCTCTATGCAGGCCGACCGCTTCATCGCCTTAATATGCGGCACCGCCCCAAGAAATTGCTGCAATAAGCCAAAGTAACTCTTCGGCCGGGGCCTATCCGGCCGGATATGGGTAACTATATCCGGCTATAGCAAGCCCGACAACCTATTTAGCTCAGCCCACTCAGCCAAATGGTCGGCCAACGGAAGTGAACACCCGGACTATGGAATTGAGACCAAAACAGCTCTTCCGTCTTGTGATCCTTCTGGCCTCGAAAATGCACAACGGCATCCGCCACACTCGCTGCTAAGTCCATATAAGGGTCCTCTGAACCCCACAGTTGGCCCAGCTGAGCATATTTTGGATCCGTAAACCTTCGGCGCAGCAGAAAAGGCTTGCCAGCTACAATATCTCCCTACCGGCGCAGTTTCTTCCTTTATAGCCGCATTGCGTAGCGGGCATCCTTGGCTTCGGTGGCCTTCGCAGGTCTTCTTGCCCCGCTTAGGGCGCTGCTCAAGAGCCTCATTACGGTCGGTAGCATCTTTAACTTCAGGGCCATCGCTGCCATCTCTTCCTCGCTTCGGAAGCAGGCGACCCTTTCGCCGCTTAACTCATCGGCCACCCTCGAGGCCGCCAGATTACTCCTTCCGGCCTGCTCCTTGGCTTGAGCAAGTTCGCTCAAGGCTCTCCACAGCAACGGCACTATCTGCATTTCACACACATATTGTAAGGAGGGCTTCGCCCTTTACCAAGTGACCGCCAAGAAGAACACTTTACCTTGCGACTCATCAAGTCGCCTTGTTGATCAGCGGAAGTCCGTGATCCGCAACATCGAGTTGCCGCTTAGTTCAGCTACTCCATCAGTCCGCTGGCCTCGGACGACCCGCCACCTGCATCGGCATGACGGGAATTTAAACTCATGATTTGATCCTCGACGCCGTCGATTTCGACAACCTACCGAGTCTCGTGGGCTACTATCTATACAGGCGCATTCTATATTGAAAACTGTTAAAAGGTGTGTCATTTTTACGCATTCTCAAACCCCCGCCAAGAAACTCCTCGACCAAGATATCAGGTAACTACCGGGCGGACGAAATCCTTTCAATCACCGTGCTCATCAATGCGTGGTGATCTTCTCGAGATAGACGCCTTCTCATGCAGATCCTTCACCAGACACCAGCAGGGCGCCGAACTATCCGGCTTTGCCAAACCCGGGGCTCCTCCGCTGACGACACTTCAGGCTCGTCCGCCCTATCTAACGGCGCCTCGGACGGAGGCTGCCTCGCTCTCTATCATCTCCGGACGAAGGTCCCTCAAGACGAGCTCATCTGCGAAGGACGGAGATCCGAACTACAAGGTAAAAAACTCTAGTTATCCTCGAAGCACAAATAGGGATGTCCCTTTATTATAAAACTCCTTTCTTTCTACATACGGCTCGTTGGAGGGCTGACTCATTAAGGGAGATTGTGCGGCCGGGCCTCCCGGACGCAGGACCCTCCGGGGAAGATTTCTTCCCCGCTTAGGGGCCTTTTTCCCCGGTCCCTGAGGCAGTCCTCTTCTCCCTTGGGGGAGGGATTCTCGATCCCCTCTTTCAAGAGCCTCCTTAGGCGAGGCAGTAGCTTTCCGCTTTCCTTCGCTCTTCCTCCTCAAGGCGCAACCTCAACATCCGGACCAGCACGGGATCCGCGCGGGTCTCGAGGAGGGGCCGGACATCAGATCAATTTTGCTTCCGCTTATCCACTCCTGTGTAGAAAGAAGTTGGTCATAAGGCGAATCATTGAAAGGCAAACAAACGGTATGTCCAGACTCGGAACTACTTACTTGAGTATCCGGGCGATTGCAGCTTAGGCCAGCATCCTCGGTCAATTCCGGACGCGCCTCTTGCGATCCGAAGAATAATTTGTACATCTCCAGGGGTGTCATACCCATGAAGTGTTGAAGAATCCGTGGGCCCTCCGGATTAAACTCCCATAGCCAGAGAGGGCGGCGTTTGCAGGGCGGGAGACGCCTAATCAGCATAACCTGCATCACCACCACCATATCAACCTCCCTCGTTTGGAGATCTCAACCGCCCTGCAAAGAGGGGCACGCCCTTTGACGGCCCCAGCTTGAGCTCCTTTGGTTGACCCACGACATCAACCGTCGTGGAGGTCCCGGGCGGAATAAGGGCGGCGGCTTTTGCCTGCGCCCCTGAACGGTAATATAGAACCACTCTTGTTGCCACGGGCCGAGCTCCTCTTGGAAGGAGCTCAGCGGGCCACGGGCGTCGGGCTCTCCTACTTATGGCCGCCCCGCCGCACTCTGCTCGACGCCCCCCGATCATCTTCGGCGCCACATTGAAGGTCTTTAGCCACAGGCCAAAGTGAGGGGTAACACGGAGAAAGGCCTCGCAGACGATAATAAATGCGGAGATATGGAGGATAGAGTCCGGAGCCAAATCGTGGAATTCCAACCCATAGTAAAGCATGAGCCCTCTCACAAAAGGATCCATCGGGAAGCCCAAACCCCGACGGAGGTGGGATATAAAAACGACATACTCGCCGGGCTCGGGGGTGGGGATGCCCAGCCCTTCGGGCAGCAACCTGTCGAAATCTCATAAGCTGGTACTTGGCCTCCGCAGTTTTAGCACGCCCTCCTCCGTGATGGAGGAGGGCATCCACCGCCCCGAGGTCGGAACCGGACATCGTTGAAAGTCCGGCGCTCAATCTGGAGCTCTAGGTGCTGGAACTTGGAGCAGGGAGAGGATTCGATGGAGGATTGAAGAAAAGGAACGAGCCTTGGTCCCGTTATAAAGAGGAAGAATACCAAGAGCCGCCTCGCGGACCGCTTGGGACTCGCCTTCGATAGAGGGGCGTGGCGAACGGGCGTTGGGTTACCCACGTCCGTATTGATGAGAATCCCGGATTCAGGGGAAACACGATCTCCGCTCGACAAGACGTACAAGGAAACCGCTTCGCTTAAATGCTACCGAGGTGGTAAAGTAAAAACAATTCGAGTAATGGCTTGGTAGTGGTGTGACGTCATGCCACAAAAAACGTCGGCAGATTGAACTTGTGTATATATTATTATTCTCTACGGTGGAATGTGGAATTTATTTTGCGAGCCGACACTATCCTGGTGTTCACAATCTTCTATCATTTGGAGGAGGAACCCGCCTTGCAATGCCAAGCAATATACGCCACGGACTTATCGTCATTGAAGCCTCGGCTCGGGGGCTCTTGAGGAGTCCTGGATTAGGGGTTGTCCGGATAGCCGGACTACCATCATCAGCCGAACTATCATCTGCCGGACAATCATCATCGACCGGACTCCAAGACTATGAAGATACAAGATTGAAGACTTCTCCCCGTGTCCAGATGGGACTTTCCTTGGCGTGGAAGGCAAGCTTGGCGATACGAATATGTAGATCTCCTACCATTGTAACCGACTCTATGTAACCCTAGCCCTCTCCGGTGTCTATATAAACCGGATGGCTTTAGTCCGTAGGACTAGAACATCAACAACCCTTACAATCATACCATAGGCTAGCTTCTAGGGTTTAGCCTCCTTGATCTCGTGGTAGATCCACTCTTGTAAACATCGACAATATCAATATCAATTGAGCAGGACGTAGGGTTTTACCTCCATCAAGAGGGCCCGAACCTGGGTAAAACATTGTGTCCCTTGTCTCCTGTTACCATCCGCCTAGACGCACAGTTCGGGACCCCCTACCCGAGATCCGCCGGTTTTGACACCGACAATGTCCCATGAACTCACGATCCAGAAGAGTGTCGAGGGAGAGCTTCGTCAGCATGACGGCGTGATGATGGTGATGATGAAGCTACCGGCGCAGGGCTTCGCCTAAGCACTACGACGATATGACCGAGGTGGATTATGGTGGAGGGGGGCACCGCACATGGCTAAAAGATCAATGATCAACTTGTGTGTCTATGGGGTGCCCCCTGGCCAAGTATATAAAGTATGGAGGGAGGAGGAGGCCGGCCCTCATATGGCGCGCCCAAAGTGTGGAGTCCTAATAGGACCCCCTAGTCCTAGTAGGATTCCACCTCCCACATGGAATAGTAAAAAGGGAAGGGAGAAGGAGAAGGAAGGAATGGGGCGCCCCCTTTCCCTAGTCCAATTCGGACCAGTCCATGGGGAAGGGGCGCCGCTACCCTTGCGGCCTTTCTCTCCTTTCCCGTTAGGCCCATTAAGGCCCAATACGAATTCCCGTAACTCTCCCAGTAGATTCAAAAAATATCCGAATCACTCGGAACCTTTCCGATGTCCGAATATAGCCTTCCAATATATCGATCTTTACGTCTCAACCATTTCGAGACTCCTCGTCATGTCCCCGATCTCATGCGGGACTCTGAACAAACTTCGGTCATCAAAACATATAACTCATAATACAAATCGTCACATAACATTAAGCGTGCGGACCCTACGGGTTCGAGAACTATGTATACATGACCGAGACTCATCTCCGTTCAATAACCAATAGCGGAACCTTGATGCTCATATTGGTTACTTCATATTCTACGAAGATCTTTATCGGTCAAACCGCATAACAACATACGTTGTTCCCTTTGTCATCGGTATGTTACTTGACCGAGATTCAATCGTCGGTATCTCAATACCTAGTTCAATCTGCTACGGCAAGTCTCTTTACTCGTTCCGTAATGCATCATCCCGCAACTAACTCAATAGTCACATTGCTTGCAAGGCTTATAGTGATCTACATTACCGAGAGGGCCCAGAGATACCTCTCCGACAATCGGAGTGACAAATCCTAATCTCTATCTTTGCCAACTCAACAAGTACCATCGGAGACACCTGTAGAGCACCTTTATAATCAGCCAGCTACATTGTAACGTTTTGTAGCACACAAAGTGTTCCTCCGGTATCCGGGAGTTGCATAATCTCATAGTCATAGGAACATGTATAAGTCATGAAGAAAGCAATAGCAATATACTAAACGATCAAGTGCTAAGCTAACGAAATGGGTTAGGTCAATCACATCATTCTCTAATTCTGTGATCCCGTTAATCAAATGACAACTCATGTTTATGGCTAGGAAACTTAACCATCTTTGATTCAACGAGCTAGTCAAGTAGAGGCATACTAGTGACACTCGGTTTGTCTATGTATCCACACATGTACTAAGTTTTCGGTTAATACAATTCTAGCATGAATAATAAACATTTATCATGAAATAAGGAAATAAATAATAACTTTATTATTGCCTCTAGGACATATTTCCTTCATCTCCCACTTGCACTAGAGTCAATAATCTAGTTCACATTGCCATGTGATTTAACACCAATAGTTCACATCACCATGTGATTAACACACATAGTTCACATCGCCATGTGACCAACAATCAAAGGGTTTACTAGAGTCAGTAATCTTAGTTCACATCGCCATGTGATTAACACCCAAAGAGTACTAAGGTGTGATCATGTTTTGCTTGTGTGAGAAGTTTAGTAAACGGGTCTGCCATATGCAGATACGTATGTATTTTGCAAATTTCTATGTCAACAATGCTCCGCACGGAGCTACTCTAGCTAATTGCTCCCACTTTCAATATGTATCCAGATTGAGACTTAGAGTCATCTGGATCAGTGTCAAAACTTGCATCGACGTAACACTTTACGTATTTAACCTTTTGCCACCTCCATAATCGAGAAACATATCCTTATTCCACTAAGGATAATTTTGACCGCTGTCCAGTGATCTACTCCTAGATCACTATTGTACTCCCTTTCTAAACTCAGTGTATGGTATACAATAGATCTGGTACACAGCATGTCATACTTTATAGAACCTATGGCTGAGGCATAGGGAATGACTTTCATTCTCTTTCTATCTTCTACCGTTGTCGGTCTTTGAGTCTTACTCAATTTCACACCTTGTAACATAGGCAAGAACTCTTTCTTTGACTGTTCCATTTTGACTACTTGAAAATCTTGTCAAGGTATGTTTTCATTGAAAAAACTTATCAAGCGTCTTGATCTATCTCTATAGATCTTGATGCTCAATATATAAGGAGCTTCACTGAGGTCTTTCTTTGGAAAACTCCTTTCAAATACTCCTTTATGCTTTCCAGAAAATTCTCCATTATTTCCGATCAACAATATGTCATTCACATATACTTATTAGAAATGTTGTAGTGCTCCCACTCACTTTCTTGTAAATACAGGCTTCACCGCAAGTCTGTATAAAACTATATGCTTTAATCTACTCATCAAAGCGTATTTTCCAACTCCGAGATGCTTGCACCGGTCCATAGATGGATCATTGAGCTCGCACATTTTGTTAGCACCTTTAGGATCGACAAAACCTTCTGGTTGCATCATATACAATTCTTCTTTAAGAGATCCATTAAGGATTGTAGTTTTGACATCCATTTGCCAGATTTCATAAAATGTGGCAATTTTCTAACATGACTCGGACAGACTTAAGAATCACCACGAGTGACAAAATCTCATCGTAGTCAACACCTTGAACTTTGTCAAAAAACCTTTTTCGACAAGTCTAGCTTTGTAGATAGTAACACTACTATCAGCGTCCGTCTTCCCTTGAAGATCCATTTATTTTCTATGACTTGCCGATCGTCGGGCAAGTCAACCAAAGTCCACACTTTTTTCTCATACATGGATCCCATCTCAGATTTCATGGCCTCAAGCCATTTCACGGAATCTGGGCTCATCATCGCTTCCTCATAGTTCATAGGTTCGTCATGGTCAAGTAACATAACCTCTAGAACAGGATTACCGCATTCAATCGCGTGGTGCGGATCTTACTCTGGTTAACCTACGAGGTTTGGTAGTAACTTGATCTGAAGTTACATGATCATCTTCATTAGCTTCCTCACTAATTGGTGTAGGAGTCACGAGGAATAGATTTCGTGATGAACTACTTTCCAATAAGGGAGCAGGTACAGTTACCTCATCAAGTTCTACTTTCCTCCCACTCACTTCTTTCGAGAGAAACTCCTTCTCTAGAAAGAATACATTCTCAGCAACAAAGATCTTGCCTTCGGATCTATGTTAGAAGGTGTACCCAACATTTTATTTTGGGTATCCTATGAAGACGCAGTTCTCCGATTTGGGTTCAAGCTTATCAGTTTGAAACTTTTTCACATAAGCATCGCAACCCCAAACTTTAAGAAACGACAACTTTGGTTTCTTGCCAAACCACAGTTCATATGGTATCGTCTCAACGGATTTAGGTGGTGCCCTATTTAACGTGAATGCAGCTGTCTCTAATGCATAACCCCAAAACGATAGTAGTAAATCAGTAAGAGTCATCATAGGTTGCACCATATCTAATAAAGTATGGTTATGATGTTCGGATACACCATTATGTTGTGGTGTTCCAGGTGGCGTGAGTTGCAAAACTATTCTGCATTGTTTCAAATGAAGACCAAACTCATAACTCAAATATTCTCCTCCACAATCAGATAATAGAAACTTTATTTTCTTGTTACGATGATTTTCCACTTCACTATGAAATTATTTGAACTTTTCAAATGTTTCAGATTTATGTTTCATCAAGTAGATATACCCATATCTGCTCAAATCATATGTGAATGTCAGAAAATAATGATACCTGCCGCGAGCCTCAACACTCATCGGACTGCATACATCAGTATGTATTATTTCCAACAAGTCTGTTGCTCGCTCCATTGTTCCGGAGAATGGAGTCTTAGTCATCTTGCCCATGAGGCATGGTTCGCAAGCATCAACTGATTCATAATCAAGTGATTCCAAAAAGCCCATCAGCATGGATTTTCTTCATGCGCTTTACACCAATATGACCTAAACGGCAGTGCCACAAATAAGTTGCACTATCATTATTAACTTTGCATCTTTTGGCTTCAATATTATGAATATGTGTATCACTACGATCGAGATTCAATAAACCATTCACCTTAGGTGTATGACCATTGAAGGTTTTATTCATGTAAACAGAGCAACAATTATTCTCTGACTTTAAATGAATAACCGTATTGCCATAAACATTATTAAATCATATTCATGCTTAACACAAACACCAAACAACATTTATTTAGGATCAACACTAATCTCGAAAGTATAGGGAGTGTGCAATGATGATCATATGAATCTTGGAACCACTTCCAACACACATTGTCACTTCATTCTTAACTAGTCTCTGTTCATTCTGCAACTCCCGTTTCGAGTTACTAATCTTAGCAACTGAACTAGTATCAAATACTGAGGGGTTGCTATAAGCACTAGTAAAGTACACACCAATAACATGTATATCAAATATACCTTTGTTCACTTTGCCATCCTTCTTATCCGCCAAATACTGGGGCAGTTCTGCTTCCAGTGACCAGTCCCTTTGGCAAGAGAAGCACTTTAGTCTCAGGCTTAGGTCCAGATTTGGGCTTCTTCACTTGAGTAGAAACTTGCTTGCCGTTCTTCTTGAAGTTCCCCTTCTTCCCTTTGCCCTTTTCTTGAAACTAGTGGTGTTGTCAACCATCAACACTTGATGCTTTTCTTGATTTCTACCTTCGTCGATTTCAGCAGATCACGAAGAGCTTGGGAATCGCTTTCCGTTATCCCTTGCATATTATAGTTCATCATGAAGTTCTAGTAACTTGGTGATAGTGACTAGAGAACTCTATCAATCACTATCTTATCTAGAAGATTAACTCCCACTTGATTCAAATGATTGTAGTACTCAGACATTCTAAGCACATGCTCACTAGCTGAGCAATTCTCCTCCATCTTGTAGGAAAAATGCTTGTCAAAGGTCTTATACCTTTCGACATGGGCATGAGTCTGAAATACTAATTTCAACTCTTGGAACATCACATATGCTCCATGGCGTTCAAAACATCTTTGAAGCCCAGATTCTAAGCCGTAAAGCATGGTGCACTAAACTATCGTAGTCATCATATCGAGCTTGCCAAACGTTCGTAACGTCTGCATCTGCTCCTGCAATTGGTCTGTCACCTAGCGGTGCATCAAGGACATAATTCTTCTGTGCAGCAATGAGGATAATCCTCAGATCACTGATCCAATCCGCATCATTGCTACTAACATCTAACAACTTAGTTTTCTCTAGGAACATATAAGAAATAAAACAGGGAGCTAAACGCGAGCTATTGATCTACAACATAGATATGCTAATACTATCAGACTAAGTTCATGATAAATTAAAGTTCAATTAATCATATTACTTAAGAACTCCCACTTAGATAGACATCCCTCTAATAATCTAAGTAATCACGTGATCCATATCAACTAAACCATGTCCGATCATCTCGTGAGATGGAGTAGTTTTCAATGGTGAACATCACTATGTTGATCATATCTACTATATGATTCATGCTTGACATTTTGGTCTCAGTGTTCCGAGGCCATATCTGCATATGCTAGGCTCATCAAGTTTAACCCGAGTATTCTGCATGTGCAAAACTGGCTTGCACCCGTTGTATGTGAATGTAGAGCTTATCACACCCGATCATCATGTGGTGTCTCAGCACGAAGAACTGTCGCAATGGTGTATACTCAGGGAGAACACTTATACCTTGAAATTTTCGTAAGGAGTTATCTTATAAAGCTACCGTCGTACTGAGCAAAATAAGATCCATAAAAGATAAACATCACATGCAATCAAAACATGTGACATGATATGGCCATCATCATCTTGCACCTTTGGTCTCCATCTCCAAAGTACCATCATGATCTCTATCATCACCGGCATGAAACCATGATCTCCATCATCTTGATCTCTATCAACGTGTCGTCACATGGTCGTCTCGCCAACTATTGCTCTTGAAACTATTGCTCTCGCAACTATTGCTCTCGCATAGCGATAAAGTAAACCTATTATATGGCGCTTGCATGGACAACCATAAGGCTTCTGCCAGTTGCCGATAACTTCAACAAAACATGATCATCTCATACAACAACTTATATCTCATCACGTCTTGACCATATCACATCACAACAAGCCCTGCAAAAACAAGTTAGACGTCCTCTACTTTGTTGTTGCAAGTTTTACGTGGCTGCTACGGGCTTAGCAAGAACCATTCTTACCTACGCATCAAAACCACAACGATTTTTCCTCAACTATGTGTTGTTTTAACCTTCAACAAGGACCGGGCGTAGCCACACTCGATTCAACTAAAGTTGGAGAAACTGACACCCGCCAGCCACCTGTGTGCGAAGCACGTCGGTAGAACCAGGCTCGCGTAAGCGTACGCATAATGTTGGTGCGGGCCGCTTCATTGAACAATACCGCTGAATCAAAGTATGACATGCTGGTAAGCAGTATGACTATTATCGCCCACAACTCACTTGTGTTCTACTCGTGCATATAACATCTATGCATAAACCTGGCTCGGATGCCAATGTTGGGGAACATAGTAATTCAAAAAAGTTCCTACGCACACGCAAGATCATGGTGATGCATAGCAACGAGAGGGGAGAGTGTTGTCTACGTACCCTCGTAGACCGTAAGCGGAAGCGTTATGACAACACGGTTGATGTAGTCCTTTGTCTTCACGATCGACCGATCCTAGCACCGAAGGTACGACACCTCCGCGATCTGCACAGGTTCAGCTCGGTGATGTCCCACGAACTCACGATCCAGAAGAGTGCCGAGGGAGAGCTTCGTCAGCACGATGGCGTGATGACGGTGATGATGAAGCTACCGGCGCAGGGCTTCGCCTAAGCACTACGACAATATGACCGACGTGGATTATGGTGGAGGGGGGCACCGCACACGACTAAAAGATCAATGATCAACTTGTGTGTCTATGGGGTGCCCCCTGGCCACATATATAAAGGATCGAGGGAGGAGGAGGCCAGCCCTCACAGGGCACACCCAAAGTGTGGAGTCCTACTAGGACTCCCTAGTCCTAGTAGAATTCCACCTCCCACATGGAATAGGAAAAAGGGAAGGGAAAAGGAGAAGGAAGGAAGGGGGCGCCCCCTTTCTCTAGTCCAATAAGGACCAGTCAATGGGGAAGGGGCGCGACCACCCTTGAGGCCTTTCTCTCCTTTCACATATGGCCCATTAAGGCCGAATACGAATTCCCGTAACTCCCCGGTACTCCGAAGAATTCCTGAATCACTCATAACCTTTCCGATGTCTGAATATAGCCTTCCAATATATTGATCTTTACGTCTCGACCATTTCGAGACTCCTTTTCATGTCCCCGATCTCATCAGGGACTCCGAACAAACTTCGGTCATCAAATCACATAACTCATAATACAAATCGTCTCATAATGTTAAGCGTGTGGACCCTACGGGTTCGAGAACTATGTAGACATGACCGAGACTCATCTCTGGGCAATAACCAATAGCGGAACCTGGATGCTCATATTGGTTCCTACATATTCTACAAAGATCTTTATCGGTCAAACCGCATAACAACATACGTTGTTCCCTTTGTCATTGGTATGTTACTTGCCCGAGATTCGATCGTCGGTATCTCAATACCTAGTTCAATCTCATTACCGGCAAGTCTCTTTACTCGTTCCGTAATGCATCGTCCCGCAACTAACTCATTCGTCACATTGTTTGCAAGGCTTATAGTGATGTGCATTACCGAGAGGGCCCAGCGATACCTCTCCGACAATCGGAGTGACAAATCCTAATCTCGATCTATTCCAACTCAACAAGTACCATCGGAGACACCTGTAGAGCACCTTTATAATCACCCAGTTATGTTGTGACGTTTGGTAGAACACAAAGTGTTCCTCCGGTATCCGGGAGTAACATAATCTCATAGTCATAGGAACATGTATAATTCATGAAGAAAGCAATAGCAATATACTAAATGATCAAGTGCTAAGCTAACGAAATGGGTCAAGTCAATCACATGATTCTCTAATGATGTGATCCCGTTAATCAAATGACAACACATGTCTATGGCTAGGAAACTTAACCATCTTTGATTCAACGAGCTAGTCAAGTAGAGGCATACTAGTGACACTCTGTTTGTCTATGTATCCACACATTTACTAAGTTTCCGGTTAATACAATTCTAGCATGAATAATAAACATTTATCATGAAATAAGGAAATAAACAATAACTTTATTATTGCCTCTAGGGCATATTTCCTTCATGCGTGCCATTGGGCTCTAAAGAAGCCCACTCGTTGGACCCTTGGACGAACGTTGCCACGCTTGCCTCTCAAGCCAGGCCCTAGCTAGCAGGCTACATTGCATGCATCTTGTGAGCAGATTATGATGCGTGCATGCACACGAAGAGAAGAACGAGCAGGCGTGACCCCCGACCCCCGACCAACGCCATAGACTCGTGTAGCGGTGAAATGTCGCATTATGGCTATTGATGCAGCCTTCGGTTTCCCACGCGTGTACAACTCCCGATGCCACTGCCGCCGCCCGCCTACCCTGTTATTTTTACAAGTCATTACTTCCACTCGATGAAACCAGTGAATCACACGTCGCAGTAGGGCTATTTAAGTCACCTATCATCTTCCTCTTCCTCTCACACTCATCCATATCCCAACTCCATCCACTCCCATCTGACCTCCTTCTTCTCCACAAAGCAGACCTGCCGGAAGCCACCATGTAGTACAATGGCCCGACCTACCGCTTTCTCCCCACTGTGCCCGAGAGGCTCTACCCTGTCGGAGTCTACTTAGAGAGCACCCTTAGGGTGTGGGCGATATCAAGGTGGAGGGGCGCAAGGCAGTTCACCGAGTTCTTCCGTTTAGCCGGCTACCGCCACCACCCTGGGGCGCTCCAACCATGTTCAATGTTGAGGAGGTCAATCACAATGGCTGGTTGCACTCCTCGCTACATTCACCAACCCCTTGATGCCTTCCACCTCCTCGGCGACTGTTTTGGTGTGGGTGCGAGTTTATTGCTTTCACCACCCACAACATCTTCACAAACTTCAACAACATCTTCCCCACACCCACAACGGCACGCACACCCTCCCATACCCGTCGACAACCAGGAGTGAAGGGCGCCCGAAGAAGGAGAAGGAGAAGAACCCGTTGGCCCGGTGGTGCCCCCGATCTATCTATCTATCTATCATATTAGTGTTTTAAGTTGAAATCTCTTATGTTTATGCTACTATGTCGTATTAATTTGTAAGGCTATCTATGTCGTGGAACTATTGGTTGTGCCCGTGCCCGTTATGTTCATGCAACTATATTGATGTTGGGTTTCGTGCTACTATATATATTGATGTTTCGTGCTATTATTTGTGGTATATACACTCAAAATGTTTTGGTGTGGATGGTTTGTGCTATTATTTGTGGTATATGCACTCAAAATATATATTGATGTTTCGTGCTATTATCTATGTCCTGTCAAATCATGGGTCATGACCCAAACCATGGACATGCAACTAATTTAGTTCATGCAAGCATAAAACTAATTTAGTTCATGGAACCGTAAACGTGCCTAAAAACAATCAGAAAACAATAGTAGACAAGAAAGAAATATGTAACGCAAAAAAACAAGTTACATACATATATGTGTTCATGCAGCCATGCATGAATGGATCTATCTATCCTCCTTAAAAAATAATTTAATTAATTTAATCTATCAAAAAATGTTTTTTCGATTTACATTGTGCATCAAAAATATGATCCATCACAAAGTTTTGTGCATGACCTTTTTTTTCAAAGCAACATGGGTGCACCAAGAGGGTGGGCTTACTTTCTATTTGGGCTTGTTTTTTCTCACAGTCCTCCATGAAGAAAAAATTGGCCAAAATAAAAACAAGTAAAGAAGTAACAGGTTTTGAGTAAATATCCAGCCAGTCAGAACTCAAGGATGGAAGCAATGTTGCGATGGGATCAGCCCACACGCCGGTGTCCGACGAGTAAACCCAGGCGAGTATTCGCCCATTTTCTCTGTCCTTGTCTGCCCCTACCAAGACTACCTAGAATCGGACTAATCCGGCACCACGAAGCACCGCCCCGCTGGTCAACGAGTTCTTGTCCGCATCAAACGCGGCTGGAACAGCAATGCGGTGCTGGTCGCCGGCAAAGGGGTCCCACACCACCAGGACCGGGTGCATCGTACTGCATCTGTCAAAAATGAGTACGAGACCATGGAGACATCCAACGATCCAGTGGTCGTCCTGTTCGCGGTCGAGCGGCAAGGAGAAGTGGCCGTACGGGATACGATTAGGGGCCTCCATGTTAGGTACAAAGTCCTCCTCGTTGAAGAACCCTAGGAGGGGAGGGTTGTGGAGGTGGCGGAGGCGGAAGCGGCGGAAGAAGCCGGTGTCGGAGACGAGGCTGCGCCAACGCTTGCAGACGAGGGAGGCGCGCAGGAGCGAAGAAGGCTGTGGGGGGAGGCGGAGGCGGATCTTGGTGAGGAGGTCGTCGTTCTCCAGCGGCGGCGGTGCCACCAGCCACATCTCTCCCTCACGGCTCATGGGAATGCCTTAGGCTCGAAGCAGGCGGCACAATTGGACGCATGAGAGATCACGTATGCAGGAGGGAGATTGAAGCCCAAAATTCGCTTTTCCTTCCGGGGTGAGAGAAAGCCATGCAGGAGCATTTGGACTCCGTTTGGTACTATATTTCTGGAAAACCAAAAACATGCACACAAAAAACAACAACTGACACTTGGCACTAGGTTAATACGTTAGTCCCAAAAAATGATACAAAATAGCATAGAAATGCATATAAAACATCCAAGATTTATAATATAATAGAATGGAGCAATAAAAATTATATATAAGTTGGAGACGTATCAGCCCTATGGCTCAATAGAGAAAAGTGAACCTAGAGAAAGAACTACATCTTCTCATCGTCTTCATTCTTTTCGATGCAATCAATTATTGCTTGAACAATTCACATAAACTATTTCTCTTCACAAACGTTTTTAGGGGTCATCTCCCAAGCGTATAATATACTTCTCAATGGCTCAAGCAATCTTCTCAATAGCTCAGGCAATCTTCTCCGAAGATTTAGCAATCTTCTCAATAGACCAGGCACCGGAAATCTTCTCAATACTCAAGCAATCTTCTGAATATCTCAGCCAATCTTCTCAATAGCTCAGGCAATCTTCTCAGAAGATTTAGCAATATTCTCAATACTCCACATGGACTTTATTTTCGAAACAATTGCTAAAACACATTAGTCCCTTAACTATTAATTTTGTCCAACAATCTCCGAAACACTACGGGGGCACTATATGAACCTACACCACCACATTAAAGAATTTCAATTTTTCATCACCAAAACAAACACATTTTATAGTGCGTCTATCAGTCCATCAGGCTGCTTGTAGGGAAGGATTCGTACGTTGCACTGATACTTTAGGAAGCACGCGTATCCAGCCAGATACTGCACAGATACTCAGATACTTCACTGATATGTATCCTTTGACTTATGGATTAAAAAAGGAAATAATGTTTGATACGTGTGGGATACTGGTGTGATATGTTTTGGATACGGGAAATTCTTTGTTAGATGTGAAAACCCCTCATGGAGCCACCACACATCCCAATAAATCCTCAACTCGTCGAGTTCTCTCATCTCCCACAAGTTTTCTCCTTTTGAATTCCAATTGCCAGCCGGTCATCGTCTACGCCGCTGCCAAGAGACTTCTGTGTCTCTGCATGAGGTATTTCTTTCTTTTCTCCCGTTACTTCTCCGATTTGTCTTCTCCTTCTCTTTATCTTTTACATATGTGCTTTAGGTTTAGGGTTTAAGATTGAATAAATTTGTTCCGGTTTGTTCTCCTAATCTCCTCCTTTTGCCATGCAGATCGGCCTTGTCTAGTAAGTCTCCTTTGCTTAGAAGTGAAGCAGGCAGTGGAGGAGGTAGCGTGGGTGCATTCCATGTATTCGTTGCTGCTCTTGTCATTCCAGCAGGTGATAATGAGAATAAGCCTTGTGGAGATACGTCCCCATGTTGTAAAACATTGGGAAAGGGAAAGGAGGCAACAAGAGTTCCTGGAGTATTTGTTGGAATACTTCATTACTTCACAAAAAGATGCGCTTCCTATAAAAAACTCCTTGTTTCTCATTTTTTAATTAACAATTAATATATCTATAGAAACATCTCCTCGTATCCTAGTTTTTAGATAATCGGCATATCGAGCGTATCACCATATCACATATCCAAGTATCCACACAACGAACAACATTTTTGTTGTTCCTTTGTAACAAACACAATTCGGTGCGCCTGGTTGCCAACAGTATTGTTAGTAGTGAGTATCAGTTAATTACTATGAAAATTCATGATATAAACTTTTGAGAAGACAACTGAGACTTGCGTGCTCCTTATGTTAGTTTTTTTCATGGTGAGCATCTTACGGAAGAAACAACGGCCAATTAAGACACGTACTTGATATGTGCATGTGCGACCTGTTGGCTGATTACCATTTAGATAGACGGTCACATCCACACTATCAGTGCCAAACAACGATGGTTCTCTCCTTCAACATAAAATAGATTTGTTTATTTGTAGTACTTTTTATGTGATTATGTTTTATTTTTAGGGCAAACAACTAGACTTTATTACTCAATAGCCAAGCTTACATGATTAATGTTTGGATCATGGGGGGTGACCCAGCCAAGTATGACGCCCTTGATGTAAAGAAATTGAAAATCTAGCTAAATTATGAGCTTCAACGTTGTTGTTACTACTTTTCGAAATAAAAGTACTTGAAATAAAAGAAGTTCATCCTTTCTCAAATATTCTTGAGAATCATCCCATATATACTCTGCCATCAATCCGTCCATGAATGTCCTTGATCACCACCTCACAGTCCAAAGCAATATGTAGGTTCTGGATGTCCAGGTTAGTAGCTAGTGACAATGCTTCACTAATGCTTCAAGTGCCGTTGGATCCGCTAAACCTAAAATAACTGCCGTTAAGGATAAAATGTAATTGCCTCCTCGATCACGACATACAACTGTTGCCGATCCTCGGTTTCAATCCTTGGAAACACCCGCATCCACATTTCCCCTCGGGGACGGGGGGATCCATCTCTTGTTTTCTATCGTACGAACCATCACCCTTGAAGAGATGGACTCCTTCAATTCATCCAGATCAGCAATGAACTATGTAACAAAATGGTGGGTGGACGTGGGACCTTGGCTTATACGTTCATGCAAAAATTTTCGTCTGGCCATCTGTATTGCCATGTTACCACCAGCCGGACAAAGACCTCATGTGGCAGTGTCTCAATCATGGAAAAAAGCTAGTGCGAATGTTGGGCTCTCCGGTTGCAATCATTTGTTCAAGTAGTTCCGGATCCACTAACGCCTGAACACACCATAATGCCATTGTGCAATCCACAAACGAGTGATACCAGGAGTCTTCCATGCTACACAATGTGCTTGTGCAACTCACTGACATACTTCTTGTCGACGCACATCCTCAGTTGGCAAAGACCGATGAGCCAATCTCTAGAAGAAACTCGTACTTTCCCTCGTACCATTGTTTTCCAAAGATGAACCCTAGATTTGTTTAGGGAATCATTTTTTATAAGCTTTCCATTTCCTCCAACCAATATTCCTTCGTTTTTAGTAGTGAAAATCATGCAATATGCGGACCTAACTGTAAACTGCCCCTTCCTTTTGAAATTCCATGACCAGAAGTTATCCATATTCCTAGTGCTCAAAGGAATTTTAAGGATTGCAGTAGCATCAGAAGGAAAAAACATACCATTGATCAATTCTGAATTCCACCTCGTGTTAGTGTTGTCAATTAGCTCGCACACCCACACCGGCGGGTTCTCTAGACTAAGGGAACAATAGGCCGCATCAATTCACTACGAGCTATCCAGTTATCCTTCAACTCTATGTGGTGACTCTGTTTCCAATTCACGTCTTAAACCCTGTTTAAGCACGTCCTTCCCTTGAACAATAGCCCTCCATATCTCTGAAGGGTGACTTCCCACCTCTGCTTCAAGGAAAGAAGTTCCAGGAAAATAAACGACCTTTAAACTTCTTACGCAAAAAAACAAGAAGGCATTTCAAGAATCCTTCCAGGCCATTTATGCAAGGAGTGCCAAATTAAAAATCTCAATATCCTCAAACCTAGGCCCCACATGTTTCATGGTCTAGTCATAGTGCCCAAGATACCCAGCATGCCTTCCTCTGTCCTTGTTTGTTTCCCCACCAAAAGTCTCAAATTATTGAAGTTAAGTCCTCATAGAGGCCTCTAGGAAATTTGAAACATGACATTGAATATGTAGGTATTGCTTTTGCCACTGACTTAATGAGTATGTTATGTCCTGCTACCAGCAAGATCTTCTCCATCCATCCTTTAGTTTTACTCCAAAAAACAAATTTGCGGATATTTGAAGGCACCATTCTTTGAGTTCCCCACATCAGATGTCATAGTCCACACCACAACGCGAGCTTTGAGTACCCGTCCAACCCACGATACCTTGTGGGCTGAAGTGTTGGGCTCTCAAATGATCACGTTGAGAACTTGCACTTCACTCCCCCCAGTTCCACTTTCACACCGCTACATTGATCGACCCCACATCAGAGATGATGGTGACATGACGGCATGTAGCCACCCGGCATACGACGACACATTATCCGAGATCTTGCTCCGACTTCCCCCGTATCCCTCCTCCCTAATGCGTGCATCCCTCGCATGCACACGTTGGCACCAACTCATCTCTGACCCGCAATTCCACCACTGCTTCCGCCATTGCCACAACGACAACCCTCCCCTCCTTGGCTTCTTAGAGGGGAACATAAATCTGGTTGTCCTACCTACTCCGGAGGCCCTCGATCATGTCACGCTAGAGAGCTTCTCCTTGTAGCGCGATGATGTTTGTAGACCGTTCAGATGCTACCATAGTCTGGTGCTCATCTTAGTCCTAAAGCATCTCCGGCTAATCGTGTGGGACCACGGCACTAGTGACCAAAGATCGACTCGATGATCCACCGGGGCTGACTATGAATGATTGCAATGAGAGCCTAATCAATGTGGTGATGCTTTGCATTGCTTCCAGAGACCTCGAACACTTCCAGGTGGTCTTGGTGGCGAAAAACAATGATGGTGTAGAAAACTGAAGAGCAACGACGTGTCTACCATCCGAGACGCAGGCGTATGTGGTGGGTTCATCTCGGCAGCCCTTCCATATGAGGCTCATGGAACAGTTTATTTCCATGGTTTTCTACCATCGTTTATATAGATCATACTATGCTGGTTGGAGATTTCTTTTACAGGTAGCTTCTTGGTATTATTGAAGGAATTATGCAGTTTGATCTAGAGCAGAAAAGGATAGCAATAACACCGTTGCCGGTTTCATCTATAGGCAGGGCAATGATACGTCTCCAACGTATCTATAATTTTTGATTGCTCCATGCTATATTACCTACTGTTTTGGAAATTATTGGGCTTTATTATCCACTTTTATATTATTTTTGGGACTAACCTATTAACCGGAGGCCCAGCCCGTAATTGCTGTTTTTGCCTATTTCGTAGTTTCAAGAAAAGGAATATCAAACGGAGTCCAACGGAATGAAACCTTCGAACGTGATTTTCTCACCGAACATGATCCAGGAGACTTGGACCCTACGTCCAAGAAACGAAGGAGGAAGCCACGAGGTGGTAGGCGCGCCACCCCAGGCGCGCCCTCCACCCTCGTGGGCCCCCTGTTGCTCCACCGACGTACTCCTTCCTCCTATATATAACTACGTACCCCCAAACGATCAGATACGGAGCCAAAAACCTAATTCCACCGCCGCAACCTTCTGTACCCACGAGATCCCATCTTGGGGCATGTTCCGGAGCTCCGCCGGAGGAGGAACCCATCACGGAGGGCTTCTACATCAACATCATAGCCTCTCCGATGAAGTGTGAGTAGTTTACCTCAGACCTTTGGGTCCATAGTTAGTAGCTAGATGGCTTCTTCTCTCTTTTTGGATCTCAATACAATGTTCTCCCCCTCTCTCGTGGAGATCTATTCGATGTAATCTTCTTTTTGCGGTGTGTTTGTTGAGACTGGTGAATTGTGGGTTTATGATCAAGATTATCTATGAACAATATTTGAATCTTATCTCAATTCTTTTATGTATGTTTGGTTATCTTTGCAAGTCTCCTCGAATTATCAGTTTGGTTTGGCCTACTAGATTGATCTTTCTTGCAATGGGAGAAGTGCTTAGCTTTGGGTTCAATCTTGCGGTGTCCTTTCGGTGTGATGGGGCAGCAAAGGCACGTATTGTATTGTTGCCATCGAGGATAACAAGATGGGGTTTTTATCATATTGCATGAATTTATCCATGTACATCATGTCATCTTGCTTAAGGCGTTACTCTGTTTTCTTGAACTTAATACTCTAGATGCATGCTGTATAGCTGTCGATGAGTGGAGTAATAGTACTAGATGCAGGCAGGAGTCGGTCTACTTGTCTTGGACGTGATGCCTATATAAATGATCATACCTAGATACTCTCATAACTATGCTCAATTTTGTCAATTGCTCAACAGTAATTTGTTCACCCACCGTAAAATACTTATGCTCATGAGAGAAGCCACTAGTGAAATCTATGGCCCCCGGGTCTATCTTCGTCATATTAATCCTCCAATACTTAGTTATTTCCTTTGGTTTTTTACTTTGCTTTTATTTTACTTTGCATATTTATCACAAAAATACCAAAAATATTATCCTATCAAATCTATCAGATCTCACTCTCGTAAGTGATCATGAAGGGATTGACAACCCCTTATCGCGTTGGTTGCGAGGAGTTATTTGTATTGTGCAGGTGCGAGGGACTCGCGCGTAGCGTCCTATTGGATTGATAACCTGGTTCTCAAAAACTGAGGGAAATACTTACGCTACTGTGCTGCATCTCCCTTTCCTCTTCAAGGAAATCCAATGAAGTTCTCAAGAGGTAGCATAGAAGATTTACAGGCGCCATTGTCGGGAGTCTACATAAAGTCAACATACCAAGTACCTATCACAATCCCTTATCTCCCGCATTACATTATTTGCCATTTGCCTCTCGTTTTCCTCTCCCCCACTTCACCCTTGCCGTTTTATTCACCCTCTCTTTTACGTTTGCCTCTTTTCGTTAGCTTTTCCCTCGCCATGTCTGAACCAAAAAGAGTTGGGGTTTCACTCCCGGGTTTTAGCGCTTTAGACAATCCTACTGTCTTATCTAAACTCATAAATAAAAATACTATGGAAAAACCTGCCGAGATTATCAATGAAAACCTTAGTAATCTTGATGAAGAAGATTCTGGAATATTTCGTTATTTACTTGATGAATCTTTGAAAGATGCTTGGGATAGACTCTTAAGAATCCGTGCTAGCTATGTACCTCAATACCAAATTGAGGTTTACTTAAAAAGTTTTTATGTCGGGTTGCCCGCTTCGTTCAAACAAATCTTGGATTCTATTTTTGAAGAGGGTTTTCTTGAAGGGGATCCCGTAGATACCTATGAAAAGATGAAAACTATATTTGGGCACCCCATTAACGAGAAAGTTGAAGTAACATCTCTTTTGCTTTCATACCAAAACGAATATATCAAAGAGATAAAAGCTAGCCTTGATGCCAATTTCCGCAACATACTTAATCTTTTTTCTACCATTAATGGCCATGTACTTTGTCAAAATAGAAAGATTAATTCCATAGATAGCAAGTTTGCTCTCTTCTTCCCTAAAACCAAAGATGGCAATACCTAGATCTATCCTTGCTTTAATGCCTAGCTAGGGGCGTTAAACGATAGCGCTTGTTGGGAGGCAACCCAATTTTATTTTTAGTTTTTTTTTGCTTTTGCTTATATTTAGGAATAAATATTTCTTCTAGCCTCTGGTTAGATGTTTTTTAGGTTTTAATTAGTGTTTTTGCCAAGTTAAACCTATAGGATCTTCTTGGATGATAGTTATTTGATCTTGCAGAAATTTGCAGAAACTTTATGTTCACGAAAACAATTGTTAAAAATCACCAGAACGTGATAAAATAGTGATTCCAATTTCTGCTGATCAATAAACAAATTTCCTAGGCCTTCCTATTTTGGGTGATTTTTTGGAGTTCCAGAAATTTAAGTTAGTTACAGATTACTACAGACTGTTCTGTTTCTGACAGATTCTGTTTTTCGTGTGTAGTTTGCTTATTTTGATGAATTTATGGCTACTAAAATAGTTTATAATCCATAGAGAAGTTGGAATACAGTAGGTTTAACACCAATATAAATAAATAATGAGTTCATTACAGTACCTTGAAGTGGTCTTTTGTTTTCTTTCACTAACGGAGCTCACGAAATTTCTGTTGAGTTTTGTGTTGTGAAGTTTTCATGTTTTGGGTGAAAGATTTTGATGGATTATGGAACAAGGAGTGGCAAGAGCCTAAGCTTGGGGATGCCCATGGAACCCCCAATATAATCTAAGGACACCAAAAAGCCCAAGCTTCGGGATGCCCCGGAATACATCCCCTCTTTCCTCTACTTCCATCGGTAACTTTACTTGGAGCTATATTTTTAGTCACCACTTGATATGTGTTTTGCTTGGAGCGTCTTGTATGATTTAAGTCTTTGATTTTTAGTTTACCACAATCATCCTTGCTGTACACACCTTTTGAGAGAGCCATACATGATTTGGAAATTATTAGAATACTCTTTGTGCTTCACTTATATCTTTTGAGCTATATAGTTTTGCTCTAGTGCTTCACTTATATCTTTTAGAGCACGGTGGTGGATTTGTTTTATAGGAACTATTGATCTCTCATGCTTGACTTAGATTATTTTGAGAGTCTTAAATAGCATGTTAATTTGCTTAAATAATCCTAATATGCTTGGTATTCAAGATTTGTAAAACTTTCTTATGAGTGTGTTGAATACTATGAGATGTTTGATCCGTGATAATTGTTTTGAGATATGAAGATGGTGATATTAGAGTCATGCTAGTTGAGTAGTTTTGAATTTGAGGAATACTTGTGTTAAAGTTTGTGATTCCCGTAGCATGCACGTATGGTGAACTATTATGTGATGAAGTTGGAGCATGATTTATTTATTGATTGTCTTCCTTATGAGTGGCGGTCGGGGACGAGCGATGGTCTTTCCTACCAATCTATCCCACTAGGAGCATGCGTGTAATACTTTGATTTGATAACTTGTAGATTTTTTAAATAAGTATATGAGTTCTTTATGACTAATGTTGAGTCCATGGATTACACGCACTTCTCCTCCCTCCACCATTGCTAGCCTCTCTAATACCGCGTACTTTTCGCCGGTATCATGCACCCACCATATACCTTCCTCAAAACAGCCACCATACCTACCTATCATGGCATTTCCATAGCAATTCCGAGATATATTGCCATGCAACTTTCCACCATTCCGTTTATTATGACACGCTCCATCATTGTCATATTGCTTAGCATGATCATGTAGTTGACATCGTATTTGTGGCAAATCCACCATTCATAATTCTTTCATACATGTCACTCTTGAATCATTGCATATCCCGGTACACCGCCGGAGGCATTTATATAGAGTCATATCTTATTCTAAGTATTGAGTTGTAAGAAAATAAAAGTGTGATGATCATCATTTTTAGAACATTGTCCCAAGTGAGGAAAAGGATGATGGAGACTATGATTCCCCCACAAGTCGGGATGAGACTCCGGACGAAAAAAAAGAGGCCATAAAAAAAAGAGAAAAGGCCCAAATAAAAAAATGAGAGAAAAGAGAGAAGGGACAATGTTACTATCCTTTTACCACACTTGTGCTTCAAAGTAGCAGCATGAGCGTCATGATAGAGAGTCTCTCATTGTCATTTCCATATACTAGTGGGAATTTTTCATTATAGAACTTGGCCTGTATATTCCAATGATGGGCTTCCTCAAAATGCCCTAGGTCTTCATGAGCAAGCGAGTTGGATGCACACCCACTTAGTTTCTTTTGTTGGGCTTTCTTATACTTATAGCTCTAGTGCACCCGTTGCATGGCAATCCCTACTCACTCACATTGATATCTATTGATGGGCATCTCCATAGCCCGTTGATACGCCTAGTTGATGTGAGACTATCTTCTCCCTTTTGTCTTCTCCACAACCACCATTTTATTCCACATACGATTGCTATATCCATGGCTCACGCCATGTATTGCGTGAAGATTGAAAAAGTTTGAGAATGTCAAAAGTATGAAACAATTGCTTGGCTTGTCATCAGGGTTGTGCATGATTTCAATACTACGTGTGGTGAAGATAGAGCATAGCTGCACTATATGATTTTGTAGGGATAACTTTCTTTGGCCATGTTATTTTGAGAGAAGACATAATAGCTTTGTTAGTATGCTTGAAGTATTATTATTTTTATGTCAATATTAAAATTTTGTCTTGAATCTGTCGGGTCTGAATATTCATACCACACTTAAGAATAATTACATTGAAATTATGCCAAGTAGCACTCGGCATCTAAAATTATCTTTTTTATCTTTTACCTACTCGAGGACGTGCAATAATTAAGCTTGGTGTTGCTTTATACTTCTACAACGTTTATATAATTTTTTATTGCTCCATTATATATTATCTACTTTTTTGGTCAATATTGTGATTTATTATCCACTTATATATTATTTTTGGGACTAACCTATTAACCGGAGGCCCAAATTAGCATTGATGTTTTTGCCTATTTCGGAGTTTCAAGAAAAGGAATGTCAAACGGAGTCCAAACGAACGAAACCTTTGGGAACGTGATTTTCTCACGAACATGATCCAGGAGACTTGGACCCTACGTCAAGAAACGAAGGTGGAAGCCAGGAGGTAGGGGGGCGCGCCCTCCACCCTCGTGGGCCCCCTGTTGCTCAACCGACGTACTCCTTCCTCCTATATATAACTACGTACCCCCAAACGATCGGATACGGAGCCAAAAACCTAATTCCACCGCCGCAACCCTCCGTACCCACGAGAACCCATCTTGACGCCTCGTTAGGAGTTTCATCAAGGAGGAACCCATCACGGAGGGCTTCTACATCAACACCATAGCCTCTCCGATGAAGTGTGAGTAGTTTACCTCAGACCTTCGGGTCCACGATTAGTAGCTAGATGGCTTCTTCTCTCTTTTTGGATCTCAATACAATGTTCTCCCCCTCTCTCGTGGAGATCTATTCGATGTAATCTTCTTTTTGCGATGTGTTTGTTGAGAGCGATGAATTGCGGGTTTATGATCAAGATTATCTATGAACAATATTTGAATCTTCTCTGAATTCTTTTATGTATGATTGGTTATCTTTGCAAGTCTCTTTGAATTATCAGTTTAGTTTTGCCTACTAGATTGATCTTTCTTGCAACGGGAGAAGTGCTTAGCTTTGGTTTCAGTCTTGAGGTGTCCTTTCCCAGTGACAGTAGGGGCAGCAAGGCATGTATTGTATTGTTGCCATCGAGGATAACAAAATGGGGTTTTTATCATATTGCACGAATTTATCCCTCTACATCATGTCATCTTGCTTAAGGCGTTACTTTGTTTCTTGAACTTAATACTCTAGATGCATGCTGGATAGCTGTCGATGAGTGGAGTAATAGTAGTAGATGCAGGCAGGAGTCGGTCTACTTGTCTTGGACATGATGCCTATATAAATGATCATACCTAGATACTCTCATAACTATGCTCAATTCTGTCAATTGCTCAACAGTAATTTGTTCACCCACCGTAAAATACTTATGCTCATGAGAGAAGCCACTAGTGCAATCTATGGCCCCCGGGTCTATCTTCATCATATTAATCCTCCAATACTTAGTTAGTTCCTTTGGTTTTTTACTTTGCTTTTATTTTACTTTGCATATTTATCACAAAAATACCAAAAATATTATCCTATCATATCTATCAGATCTCACTCTCGTAAGTGACGTGAAGGGATTGGCAACCCCTTATCGCGTTGGTTGCGAGGAGTTATTTGTATTGTGCAGGTGCGAGGAACTCGCGTTTAGCCTCCTATTGGATTGATACCTTGGTTCTCAAAAACTGAGGGAAATAAATGACGCCATCTGCGGTTGCATCACCCTTTCCTCTTCAAGGAAATCCAACGCAGTGCTCATGAGGTAGCAGGCAACTACTTCAAGGTTATGAGGACCGAGGATGGTGGGCTAGGTTTTTCATGTTCATGTCAGAGTCAGACTACACTGCCATATTTTCAGGACCCCGATCCTCAGCCACACCGATCTAGCATGTAACACATCATATCACTTTGCATCCTCACGCACGGTATTCCCACAGGGTGCCACCTTACCTGGCCCGGGACTGTTTTAAGCCTTTTGGCTCACGATATGATAATCTGTCATTGCTAGCATCCGTATGAATGAGAGAACCCGGCCGACATGACTAGTCGTAAACCCAAGGTGGCACTAACTTATAGGGACATGCATACATGACCCAAAGAAGCGAACGTGTGGTCATCAACGTATGAACCCAAGTCGTAGCAAGCTACAAGGACTTAAAGGAACAACGCGTGACATTTCCCCGAAGGGACAGACACAGGAACAAAGAAGGATACATGCCGGCCAGCCTCAGTGTTCCGGAGCAGTAGCAAGCTACCATGGCTCAGTGGAAGCACTAGGAGACATTTCCTCATAAGAGAGGCTACCTAGAATAAACAACCAGGTTGTCGGATCCCACACATACCAAGCATTTCAATAACATACACACAATATGCTCGATATGTGCAAATACAACATGGCATCATAACAAAACTCTAAGACTCAAAGTATTTATTCATTAGGCTCCGAAGAGTCAGATATTACAAACATGGGTCTGATGATCCAACATTCAAGTCATACAAGCAACAAGCACAGGCCAAAGCATAAACATGTCTTAGTCCGGACAACTACAAATGAAAAGGTTGAGAAGCACGACTATCTACAAGACCCTCACGAGGGCACAAGATCGTAGCTGAGGAAACAAGCTAAACGTCAAGTCCATGCGGAAGTACTAGTGAGATCAAGTCTCTCCGCAAAAACATAAATTAAGCAAACGTGAGTACAAATGCACCCAAAGAAGACTTACATCGGAACTATCTACATATGCATCGGTATAAACAAAGGGGTGGTGCACTAGTAAAAAAGGGCTATCGTTCCGCACAGCCATCCCATTAGTCCTGAGTTTTTATATGAACCGGGACTAATGGGTGCATTCGATTCATTGAGCCCGGTGGCGGCGGGGCCTCGTTGGTATTGGTTCGGTTCGTTCGGAACCTTACATCCCGGTTCTAGGCACGAACCCGGGACCAATGGGCCTCGGCCTCGCCCACAACCATTGGTCCCGGTTCCAGCCACGACCGGGACAAATGAGTTGCCTATATATATAGCCCATCGCGTGCAGCAAAGCACTCCACACCTTTGCTCTGTTATTTGCTCGGCCCGAGGGGAGGGCATTTGGGTGCTCTAGCTCACCTCCCTATGCACATGAGGTGTTCAATGAAATGTCCGAGCCACACTACTTAATATTTCTTCTCTCAAACTCAACCTCCGAGCTCCATTCTCCCGAGATTTTTCTAGGTTTAGCGGTCCGTCACGTCCGTCCCGTCTTCACTGCGTCGATCGCCAGCGCCCGATCTCGTCGCCCGGCACCACCGTGGTGAGCCTCTTGTTCTTATCTTCTTTACGAAGAAAAAAAAATCTTACTTCAGATAGATACTTGTCTAATTTTCTTACTTTTATTATTCCTAGTTATTATATAGTGCGATGGTTTTGGTATCTGCCCCCGTCGGCCCTCGTCCTATCTATGATTCGGATGTGGTATATATTATCTTTCTATAACTATTTGGTTCAGTTATTGTTTATGACAATTATGCTGACCAACGTGACATTGATTTTATTTATGTAGGAGGTGGTTGAACCTGAAATTCCAACCGACCCTATTGTCGATAGGTCAAATTTAGTTGAATAAGAAAACAATTACTTGAAGGAAAAAATTAAAAAATTTGAGAAGGAGAAGATGATATTGGAGTTGCATGTTGCGGATGTCGTCGATGATCACAAGATCAAGATGGATGCAATACGGTTCAAGATTAGAAAGATTACGAAATATGCCATTCATACCGAGGCTTTGTATCATTATGTCGTTGGATCAATTGTTACCTTAGTGTTGATTATGATCGCATTTGTTGTTGCATTGAATGGTTTTACATAGTTTCAATGTATGGTTTAACTAGATGCTCTGGAGAGCTATATGTTGTTCAATTTGAACTATGTATGTACTTTGGTTTTAATGTGATGATGAACTACTATTAATTTGGTCACTTATTTATCCATGTTCATTTGTAGTGCTTTTCAATTTCAGGGACTTATAGCTGAAAAAAATCAGTAAATGCACGAAAAATATCAAATGAAGTCAGAAAGGGTTGAAAATTGATGTTGTGCCTTTGAATGTTGCATTTTGAACACAGAAAAACTATGGAGTTCAAATAAGTTCAAAAAATGAAATCCCTTTGTAACAAACGAGTTTCCGTATGGAACCTTGATACTTCGAAAGAGATTGTCTGTTTTGTACATGAAGTGCATCCAGTTTTTGCCGTAAGCCTCTCTACTTTCTTGCACATGCTATGTGGGTGAAATGATGTGTCACGACCGGATTTTCAATAAAAATATTTATTGAACAACCGACCCATGAAATCCAATATGAGGATAAATCCTCCATATCGGTAGACAAAACTTTGATACAAGAAGCCAGGAGCATTACAATATTACAAGGGTCGGACTAAAGATGCCCAACCAATTATTACAACACGCCAATAATTATACATGATGGCGGATATGGCACAAGGTGTAGGGTGGAAATACTACTGACTTGGAGTATGCGTGGTTGGTGGAATAACACGCTGGGGTGGTTAATAAGTCTCATCAAGATCGGCGGCTCATCGGGCCGAGGTGAGGCTCGATGAATTTATTTGGGTAGCGGAAGCGGATATTTTACAAGGACTAATCCAGGGGTCGCGACGAGATCGACTGGGATTCCTCCAGCGCCGGACTTGCGATCGAACTCTTCATCCATGAGATCGCCTTTCACAAGATCTGGCCAAATCAACAAGCCAGGTGAGTACTATGAAAGTACTAGCAAGACAGTTCGGACAAAAGATACAACAAATGGAAGCATGAATGCGACATAGTTAATCTTAACAATGCTCAATTAAAGCAGTATAAAAATAATAATTAAAATGGGAGTCGGCGGTAGTCCGCTCGAAAACCCAAGGAGGCAAACTTAAAACCGATCGGGTGTCTGAAGCGACGCCTCGAAAGGTGAATAAATTAGCAAAATATTGCCACAGTCGGGCGTCTGAGCGAAACCTCATAAAGGGCTTATATTGAAATAAAAATGCATGCGTGCCGCAATAGGACGTCTGAGCGACATCACAGAAAGGGCTTATAATAAAAATAAGTAACAGCAATACCGCAGTCGGACGTCAGAGGCGACATCACGTAAAGGGCTTATAATAAAATAAGTAACAAAGAATGTCAAGAGTCCGACGCCCGAGCGACATCACGAAAAGGGCTTATAATAAAAATAAGTAACAGCAATGTCAATGCCGGACGTCTGAGCGACATCACGAAAGGGCTTATAATAAAAATAAGTAACATCAATGCCGTAGTCGGACGTCGAGGGACATCACGTAAAGGGCTTATAATAAAAATAAGTAACAAGACAATGCATGATGGACGTCTGAGCGACATCACAGAAAGGGCTTTCATCACAAAGATATATCACTCATAATAAATATTCAACACATGAATATAAACGGGTTAGTCCATCCACAGGAATAAACATTTAACCGGACTTAGTACTCATGTGATTCACCGGAGTATTCATCACCAAACCGACACTTGTCGAGATAAGATAATCTGAGAACTTGGACCTGGATAAGATGATTCAAGGGTTTAGGACTCTGCAGAGTTTGTACTAAAATTACCCACACCCAACGGATTTCCGTAGTCCGGAAGGAGTAGTTCCGTTTATGGTATTTCGGAAGAAACACAGCTAACCAGTATACACCCATCCTACCTCAAGATGCCAGGAATCACCCTAGACATCGTCCAAGAAAAACTTTTGAGACGGGCAGATCACAATCTCGAATAGCATGGGATCAAATTTATATTCGCAAGGCCTAAGGGTGCCCCTCTCGGTCCCAACCGGAAACACCCATGCCCCGACCGGATGGTAGCTTTAATCCAGGCCATGGAACCATCATCACGGCCTCTCCATTTGGTGTGTACCAGAAAGCGGTTTGCTACTTACTAAGCCATATCCCTTGGCGGAAAACATGTGGTAGTACGGGAAGGAAATGGATGGGAACCGAATCGATACAGGTTGACACCGAAGTCAAATAGTATGGCATAAGGCGGCATGCTACAACACTGCCATCTTACCCATCCTCATGCCAACACATGGCCGTGCACATTCACATCCAACACGTATGGATTATCGAACTCACTTGCCTCAACTTTGCATGAAAAATAATATTCATCGGTATGCTCACAAACATGCCATGAAACTACTTAATGCAATCCTGCCAGAACACTCATCATATCAAAAGATCAAACATGCTTGCCTGGTTCAGAGTAGTCGGAGCCTAGCTCGGTGAAGTTTATGGTCCCGTCACCTCCTTCGGTATCTACGGTATAAAGAAAACATACGCGCTAACGTAAATACCGTGAGGTGCACAAAAATTACTACAAATATTTTTCAAATAAATCTGATAAAAAACTAGACAAAAATTTAAAGAGGACAGAAAAAAAATCAATCAAAAATACTTTTCTGATTAAAGTTATAAGAGTTTTGGTCCAAGGACCCATCTGTAATGAAACAGAAAGTTTCTGTGGGGTTCTTGAAAAGTCCAGATAACGCTTCGCTTAAAAGAAACGGCCGAGAGATCTGACAGCGGGCTCCACCCGTCAGTTTGAATTTTCAAACGAGGGAAAACAAAGCGCGGCAGCGCGCCCGAGAGGCGGTGGTCGCGGCGGCGATCCACGGCGAGGTAAGGTGATCGGGGTGTACCTTCGTGATCAGTGCGCCCTTCCGCGTCTGTGGGTGGTGCCAGCGGTCGTCGGCGAGCACCACGTCGACGGCGGCCCTTGCTCCGGCGGACGGTGGTTCGGACGGTCGTGGATCTCGCCGGAGAGAGCTGCGGGGCCAAAATTGAGGTGGGGGTTATCCTACTAGAGGTGGTACGAGGCTACGGGCGAAAGTAGGGCGGCGGAGGAGTTCTCACCGGAGAGAACGATGCCGGAGCCCGAGGCGGACGGAGGTGGCCGGAGTCGAGGAAGAAAGGCCTCGAGGCCCCTCCAGTGGCTAAGGCGGGTCCGGTGAGGTGGTGGAGTCGTGCGGAGGTGGGAGCAAGCTCGGGGTGCTATATATAGCCGGCCCAGTCGGTTGCCGTGAACAGATAAGTCCGGCGAAGTTGATTACGGCTGACTGCGTGGCTGGACGGTCGGCTTAGGAGCTTGAGCATCACCTAGGAGGAGTATTGGAGCCGTTCCGTGTCCAACTCAGCACGGGAGGGCTGGTTACGGTCTGCCCTCGGCAGTAACGGCCGCCTGACGCCCGTCGGGCGGCAGAGAGCGCTGTCTGCGCTTGCCAAGCCATGGCGACGGTGCCGTATGCGTGCGCTAGCAAGGAGGTGGCCACGCGGAGCCACCAGGACGCTTGGGCGGCGCCGAACGGCGTTGCGCCGCAGTTTTGCCTCTTGTCGCCGTTACGGTGGTGCAGCCGCCGCAAAGCACGCCGGCACAGGCGGGCCAGGGCGCCACCAACACCAGGAACGCGCCAAGCGCTCGTTTGAAGGTCCGGGCAAGAGGGATAGGCTGCGAGCAACGTGCCAAGGGCACTGTGGACTCGTGACTGAAGTTACTGACGGAGATCGACACTGAACTTCTGAACTTAACTGAAAATGAACAGAAATAGTGCATGCAAGGTGTTCGACAGAATGATCTAGGCATGTAGGGATTTTTCCTTGAGCTGGTTTTTGGTGGAGGGGCCTCTCATTGCATCTAGAGGCTGCCTGAATATTTGTGGAATTTTTGGAGTAATGTAGATATGAATTTCACCAAATTTGGTAAATCTGGTCCAAACTTGGAGGGACTATAATTTGAAATTTTTGAACAGAAGAGAAGTGGATCTTGATAGTTCTAGGTTGTGGGTACCAAGGACTATCCAAGGGAGTTGGTTTGAGGTCAAAATTCAAATGCATTAAGGTACTTGCTTTGCAAATTACCTATGCTCAAAATAATAGACAGAAAAGATTTGGGAGAGAATTAATTGAAATAAAAATTCAGAAGAGGGTTGAACTAGTAGAGATAGAGTTTTTGGATTGCCCAAAGTGGAAGGAGATATATTTGGGAAGATTTTACCATGTGGTGTATGGCCAAATCATGAATGATTTCAAATATGGGAGAGAAAGAAAAACTCCTAGAGTTTCTTTTTGAAAGAAAAAATAAACTTCAAAGATTTTTCTTGAATCCTTGAGAAGAGAGCAATTTAGAGGAAAAATTTAAAAACTAAACACCAGAGTTGAAGGAGATGCAAAAGTAAATATTTGCGAGGAGGAAAAAAGCTTTTGATAGAGATTTTTTGGGAAGGGTTTTGGTGACCTCCTTCAAATCCAACAAAGTTTTGAAGAAAACCAAAGAAATTTTTTGGAGTGTCACAACACCTACCCCCTTAGGAAAAATCTCGTTCCCGAGATTCCAGTTGATCCTCAAATAATTGTGGGTGCTCCGCTCAAGGAAATCCTCTCTTTCCCAAGTGGCTTCACTCTCGGTGTGATTGCTCCAATTGAACCTTGAAGAACTTGATGGTTTTACATCGGGTTCTCCTTTCTGACTCTTCCAAGATTTTTATCGGATGCTCCCGATACGTAAGGTCTGGTTGCACGTCAATGTTTTTATGGGGTACTTGTTTCTCTAGGTTGCTTACGCACTTCCTCAATTGGGAGACGTGGAACATGTCGTGGATGTCGGATAATTCTTCGTGTAAGTCTAGCTGGTAGGCCACCGTGCCTCTTCGTGCTACTATGCAGAAAGGTCCGATGAATCTTGGTGCTAGCTTCCCTTTAATCTTGAATCGGTGCAGGCCTCTCATGGGTGATACTCGTAGGTACACAAATTCACCGGGTTCAAAATGGACTACCGCCTCTTTGAGCAGGTCTGGGCCGAAGATATGACTGTCTCCGGTTTCCGACCAATTTAGCGGGGTACGACATCTTCGTCCGTACAGAGCTTCAAATGGTGCCATTTGCAGGATGGACTGATAGCTGTTGTTATATGCGAATTCTGCGTATGGTAAGCTCTCCTCCCAACTGGTCCCAAAGGAGAGGACACATGCCCTCAGCAAATCTTCTAGAATCAGGTTTACTCGCTCCACCGCCCATACATGCAGGGGATGGTATGCGGTACTGAATGCCAGCTGAGTTCCCAGAGCTTGTTGTAAGTGATCCCAAAACCGGGAGACGAATTGAGTGCCTCTGTCCAAGATTATTTTCTTTGGGACTCCATGTAGGCAAACGATACGGGAGAGGTAGAGCCTAGCAAGCTTCTGAGTGGTGTGTGTTGTCTTCACGGGGATGAAGTGAGCTACTTTAGTCAGTCTATCAGTGATTACCCATATGGCATCATGTCCGTGTCGCAACCGAGGTAGTCCAACAATAAAATCCATTCCAATCTCGTCCCATTTCCACTCGGGTATCTTATTTGGTTGCAATAGCCCGGCCGGTTTCTGGTGCTCGGCCTTGATGCGTTGACAAGAGTCACAACATGCAATAAACGTGGCTATGTCTCTTTTTCTACCATGCCACCAAAATGTTTCCTGAAGATCTTTGTACATTTTTGTTCCTCGGTGATGGATTGAATATGGAGCGGTGTGGCCTTCAGCCAGGATTTGCTTGTTTAAGGTCATGGATATTTGGTGCATAAAGCCTATTCCGTACCACAATATTCCTTGATCATCAATAATGAATTCGAGGCCTTGCCCAACTTCATCTTCCGTTTTATGCCTTCAATGCTTTGGGGTGTCCACGTTGAGCCTCTTTAACCTTCTCTATCGGGGTAGGCTGTACTTCTAAGTTTGACACACTGCCTTGGTGACCACCGTCGGAGTTGAGCTTTGCAATTCCTACTGGAATTCAGGTCTTAAGTCTGGCATGCCGTCGTTGTCCGGACTGGGGTTCCGACTCAGAGCATCTGCTACAACATTTGCCTTGCCCGGGTGGTAGTGGATCCCGACATCATAATCCTTTCCTAATTCCAACCAGCGTCGCTGCCGTCAGAAATTTAGTTACGGTTGTGTGAAAATATACTTGAGGCTTTTGTGGTCCGTGTATATTTCTAGCGATTACCAAGTAAAAAGTGTCTCCATTCCTTGAGTGCATGAATAACTGCTGCTAATTCCAGGTCATGAGTAGGGTAATTTTCCTCATGCTTGCGAAGTTGTCTGGAAACATATGCGACAACCTTGCCCTCTTGCATCAATACGCACCCGAGGCCCTTTTGAGATGCGTCACAAAATACCTCAAATTTTTTGTGTATATCTGGCACAATTAATCTTGGTCTTGCCGTCGGTTTCCTCTTGAGTTCTTGGAAACTTTTCTCGCAAGCTTCCGTCCATTCAAACTTCCTGTCTTTCTTGAGTAGTTGTGTCATTGGCTTTGCTATGGTGGAGAATCCTTCAATAAATCTTCGGTAGTATCCTGCCATACCCAAGAAACTTCGTACATCCGTCATTACTGGTCGGCAGCTTCCAATAAGGCACGGCCTTGACTTTTCGGGTCACGGCGATACCTTCTTGAGTCAAGACGTGGCCCGTAAAACCTACTTGCTTTAGCCAAAATTCACGATTGCTGAATTTAGCGTACATAACCGATGTTTCCTGAGTTCTCCTAGTACAATCCGGAGATGTTCAGCATGTTCTTCTGGTGTTTTGGAGTATACCAGAATATCATCGATAAATACCACAACAAACTTATCCATAAACTTCATGAATACTTTGTTCATGAGGTGAACAAAATATGCGGGGGCGTTTGTTAGTCCGAATGGCATCACGGTGAACTCGTACAATCCGTGTCACGGAGGTGAAAGCGGTCTTGGGAATATCCTCAGTTCGTTCTTTCAGTTGATGATATCCCGATCTCAAATCAATCTTTGAGAACACCTTGGCCTTAGCGAGTTGATCAAATAAATCATTTATTCGCGGCATCGGATATTTGTTCTTGATTGTGACCATGTTTAGTGCTCGATAGTCTATGCACAATCTCAGTGTTCCATCCTTCTTTTTGGCGAATAAAATTGGTGAACCCCAAGGTGAGCAACTGGCTCGTATGTACCCTTTTTCCAACAGTTCCTTTATTTGCTTCTTTAGTTCCACCAATTCGGATGGTGCCATTACGTATGGTTTCTTGCATATGGGAGCGGTTCGGTGCTAGCTCAATGCTGAATTCAATCTCTCTATCCGGTGGCATGCCCGTAGTTCTTCGAAATACATCTAGAAATTCACACCATCGGCACTTTGCTCAATTCAGAAATATCTACCTTGTTCAATCTCGGTTGCCGGCATATTTTTCTTTCCTTGGCAGAAACCTTTATGGTCTTCCCGTGGTGATGGGTGAGAATTACGGTCCTGTTGAAGCAGTCAATAAAACCTTTGTTGGTGGTTAACCAATCCATCCCTAAGATGACATCTAGCCCTTTATTTTCCAATACGATAAGATTTGCGTGGAACTTCAACCCTTCAAACTCGATAACCACATCCTCGGCAATAATGCAGGGTAACTTGCTTGATTCGGGGGACTTGACGATCATAGATTTTCCCAAGGGAAGCATCGAAAATTATTTTGCAAAGCAAAACTTTTCGAAACGAACGAGTGAGAAGCTCGAATCAAACAAAACCATGGAAGGTATTGTGTTGATGTAAAACGTGTCGAGTCACGATATCTGGGGCATTTGTGCTTCCTCTTTGGTCACGTGGTTCAGATGACCCTTCTTGTGGTTGTTATTTGGGTTGAAATTGTTGCGCTTTGGTGCCGAATTATTGCCTCCATTGTTCGGCTTTGGGGTCGAGTTCCTTGGCTTGGGGCACCGCTTGGCATAGTGCCCTTCTTCTCCTAAGCGTAACAGGTAACGCCTGGGCGGTATGTGAACTCCTTGTCCCTTGCGTGGAAATTCTTGCTTGGGCGTGAGACGTTTGTCGTGGGTTTGGGTGTCCAGTTTTTCTGAATGTCTGTCTTGCTGCGGTGGTTGCGGGTGTGTTTAGACTGGTCCCTCTTTCGTTTGCGAAAATCTTCTATGTTGCGTCTCTCATTTTCCAAGGTAATGGCCTTATCTACCAGCGTCTTAAAATCTGGAAATGTGTGTACGACCAACTGACATTTAAGCGTGGGTGTCAGTCTGTCTAGGAACTTCTCCATCTTTTTGTTTTCTGACATTCGTTCCTCGTTGGCGTAGCGAGACAGCAGGGTAAACTGACTGTTATATTCGGACACTGTCATTGTTCTTTGCTTGAGGTCACCAAATTCTCTCTTTTTGATCTTCATCAGACTCTTAGGAATATGTGCCCCATGAAAACCTTCTTTAAATTCCTCCCATGATATATTATTTTCGTTGGGGTGCATGTGTAGGAAATTTTCCCACCACGATGCGGCTGCTCCAGTGAGATAGTGCGGAGCATAAAGCACTTTCTCAAGGTCTGAACACTTTGGCGATAATTAATTTTCTCTCCATGTCTCAAGCCAGTCCTCGGCTTCCTGAGGTTTGTCCGTGTGAGAAATTGTTTGGTGTCGGGTCTTCTGTAGATCAGATATGTTGGTTTGCTGCTGATACTGTCCGCGGTGATTCCCCATATTGATGACTTGGTTCAGTATTTCCTGATGTTGCTGCTGGCTTTGTTCGTAAAGACGACACATCTGGGAAAGTGTCGTTTCACTGTCCTGTTGACTTGTCTGCCCCTGTGTGAAATTGTTGCCTGGGGGTGTGCCATAATTTTCCTCTGTCGGAGTTGGCATGGAGCGCGTCCAAGGACGAGACATAATTTACTCTGGGGATATATTTTGAAACACTCATAAGAAAGTGGAAGAAGTCGCAAAAATTAAGTCCATAAACGCATAAGGATGGCAAATAAATTAAAAGCCCAAGATTTGTTTTCAAGAAAACAAGTCGATTGCGCACGGAGAAGGACTGCTCATTACATATCTTACACGCAAGCAGTAATTATACAATACATCACTCAGGATATGCGTACATAAATCCTGACATGTTATTTAGTCTAGTGCACTCCTCCAGATCCTACATGATGCGCAAACAAACTACTTCTCACAGCCTATTTACATATAAACATATCGTACAAGTCGGTACATCGCATGGCGGCTCAGCGATTTAGTCGGAGATGGTAAGGATTTCCCTTGGCCTGCCAAGGGTGAGGCGTAGAGAGGCTGGGAACTCAACCTCCTCTTCGGAGATAGGCTCCAGACGAGAGGTGCTGCACGGAGTTGGTGGGGCAGGTGCCCTGTGTGGGACAACTCGAATCTGAGCGGGCACGAGGGGTGGTGCAGAACGAACCGGAGTAGGTGCAATGACATGGTTGAATTCCTCTGTGGTAGGCAGGCGACGAGTAGCGGTGCGAGCAGTAGGAGAGCGAACGATGCTGATGAGGCAGACGAAGTCGATGGGTGCGGCACGCAGGAACTCCCTCTGTTGGCGGCACAGCCATGGACGGAGTCCATGCGGGCAGCTAAAAAGTCGTCCACCAGGTTGTCGAAGGCTGCCTCCAAAGCCCGGAGATACTCGATGAGCATCTCAAAAGCTTCGTCCCGTTCTCCTCTGGGGCAAGAGAACGCTTAGTGGCAGGTGTATGGCACGTGACATGGCAGGTAGCGGTAGCGAGGAGTCTTCATTGAAGGCAGGATATCCCTGAGACGGGCTATCGCCTCACGGGCTGTCATCTGTAGCGCGTGCTTCTCTGTGGGCATGGCTCTCCCCACGAACCGGTAACGCTCAACTCATCCTCTCTTGAATTCCACCGCGGCTTGGTGCATGGTTGGACGGCCATTGACCTTGTGCTGAGAGAGAGAGAAGAGTGGGCGCACATCGGGCCCCATCGCGACCTGGACGATGAAGGAGAGAAGCTTGACAAACCCATCGGGCATGTTGGCGAACATCTGCGACTCGCAGTCGTTGCTGGCCATCTACAAAAGTAGGCAAAAATCCCGAGTAGTCAAATCATAAATTTATGCTGTCTGTCAGAAATTGACTACATTTGTAAAAATAATAAATAGCTCTATTATGCTAATAACCGATTAGCGATCGCACCTAATGGCTTCCTACAGTCAGCCTGGCTCTGGTACCAAGCTTGTCACGACCGGATTTTCAATAAAAATATTTATTGAATAACCGACCAATGAAATCCGATATGAGGATAAATCCTCCATATGGGTAGACAAAACTTTGATACAAGAAGCCAGTAGCATTACAATATTACAAGGGTCGGACTAAAGATGCCCAACCAATTATTACAACACGCCAATAATTATACATGATGGCGGATATGGCACAAGGTGTAGGGTCGAAATACTACTGACTTGGAGTATGCGTGGTTGGTGGAATAACACAGTGGGGTGGTTAATAAGTCTACTGCACTGGCGGCTCATCACTACTAGGAAAAGGGCTATAGATGGAATTGACACTAATGGCGCACTGGACATGTGGTGCGCCATTACTATATACTAATGGCGCACCATGTGTTGGTACGCCATTAGTGTCCAAATACTAATGGCGCACCACATCGCGGGTGCGCCATTAGTAAATTTTTTTTTAATTTTTGTCAAAACTACTAATGGCGCACCGTGGTAGTGGTGCGCCATTACTAGTTGAACTAGTAATGGCGCACCATGCCACGGTGCGCCATTAGTAACTTGGCCACCACTTCCCCCGAATGCACCCCCCCTGGATCGCCTTTTCAGTTTTAAAAAAAATAAAAGAAAATGATGGAAATGTCAAAAAAATAAAAGAAAATAAGTTTCCCATGTGATATGTGGTCTACTTGTTGGGAAAATTTGCAAATATGAAGTTTTTTATATGAAAAATCATCTACTCGAAAAGTTACATCCGAATTTAACACACTGCCTTCGGTGACCACCGTCAGGTTGAGCTTTGCGAATTCCTGCTGGAATTCAGGTCTTAAGTCTGGCATGCCGTCGTTGTCCGGACTGGGGTTCCGACTCAGAGCATTTGCTACAACATTTGCCTTGACCGGGTGGTAGTGGATCCCAACATCATAATCCTTTACTAATTCCAACCAGCGTCGCTGCCGTAAATTTAGTTCTGGTTGTGTGAAAATATACTTGAGGCTTTTGTGGTCCGTGTATATTTCACAACGATTACCAAGTAAAAAGTGTGTCCATTCCTTGAGTGCATGAATAACTGCTGCTAATTCCAGGTCATGAGTAGGGTAATTTTCCTCCTGCTTGCAAAGTTGTCTGGAAACATATGCGACAACCTTGCCCTCTTGCATCAATACGCACCCGAGGCCCTTTCAAGATGCGTCACAAAATACCTCAAAATTTTTGTGTATATCCGGCACAATTAGTAATCGGTGCTGTCGCCGCTTTCCTCTTCAGTTCTTGGAAACTTTTCTCGCAAGCTTCCGTCCATTCAAACTTCGTGTCTTTCTTGAGTAGTTGTGTCATTGGCTTTGCTATGGTGGAGAATCCTTCAATAAATCTTCGGTAGTATCCTGCCATACCCAAGAAACTTCGTACATCCACACGCTGGCTGGCGGCTTCCGATAAGCACGGCCTTTGACTTTTTTCCGGGTCTCTGGCGATACCTTCTTGACTCAAGACGTGGCCTAGAAAACCTACTTGCTTTAGCCAAAATTCACACTTGCTGAATTTAGCGTACAACTGATGTTTCCTGAGTTCTCCTAGTACAATCCGGAGATGTTCAGCGTGTTCTTCCGGTGTTTTGGAGTATACCAGAATATCATTGATAAATACCACAACAAACTTATCCATAAACTTCATGAATACTTTGTTCATGAGGTGAACAAAATATGCGGGGGCGTTTGTTAGTCCGAATGGCATCACGGTGAACTCCTAATGGCGCACCTGCCTATGGTGCGCCATTAGTATCTTCCCGCCTTCAAAATTCAAAATAAGTCAAAAAAATAAAAAAAAGTTACTAATGGCGCACCGGTCCATGGTGCGCCATTAGTATTTTCCCGCCTTCAAAATTCAAAATAAGTCAAAAAAATAAAAAAAAGTTACTAATGGCGCTCAGGCCCATGGTGCGCCATTAGTATGTCGTATATATGGCTGGGCGCACGTCCTCCACTCCACCTCTCCTCCACTCCATCTCCTCCTCTCCTCTGCACCACTCCATCTCCTCCTCTCCGGTGACCTCCTTCTCCTCTCTGGCGACCTCCTCCTCCTCTCCGGCGACCTCCTTCTCCTCTCCGGCGACCTTCTCCTCCTCTCCGGCGACCTCCTCCTCCTGTCCGGCGACCTCCTCCTCTCCGGGAACCTCCTCCTCCCTCCTTTCCTCCCCTCCCCTCCCCTCACGGTTTCTCCTCCCTCCTCTCCGGTGAGCTCCTCCTCCCTCCTCTCCTCCCATTCCCTAATGGTTTCTCCTTCCTCCTCTCCGATGCTTCGGTGAACTCCACTCCGGCGACCTCCTCCTCCTCTCCGGCGATGTAGGCGAGCGCCTCTCCGGTGACCTCCTCCTCCTCCTCTCGTGAACTCCTCTCCGGCAAAAGAACACAGCAAAGAAAAGAACGTACAAGATCCAAAAGCAGGAACAAAATTTGAAATAATATCGTGCCAAGAAACGAGCAAAAAAAACTAGCAAAAAATGGGCAAAAAAATCATGATCCAGATCCAAATTCAAAATTCAAAAATAGCAATGGCGCACGGTGGGGGTTAGACGGTGCGCCACTACTATTTTCCCGCCTTCAAAATTCAAAAATACTAATGGCGCACCGTTGCCTATACTAATGGCGCACCAGTGGCCTATACTAATGGCGCACCAGTGGTGCGCCATTAGTATACCAGATACTAATGGCGCATCAGTGGTGCGCCATTAGTAAAAATTACTAATGGCGTGCTAGTAATGGCGCACCAGTGATGCGCCATTAGTAGGCAAAACTGGTGCACCATTAGTAGGCCTTTTCCTAGTAGTGCATCGAGCGTCGAGGTGAGGCTCGATGAATTTATTTGGGTAGCGGAAGCGGATATTTTACAAGGACTAATCCAGGGGTCGCACGAGACTGACTGGGATTCCTCTAGGCGCCGGACTCGCTATCGAACTCTTCATCCATGAGATCGCCTTCGTCAGCATCTGGCCAAATCAACAAGCCGGGTGAGTACTATGAAAGTACTCGCAAGACAGTTCGGACAAAGATACAACAAATGGAAGCATGAATGCGACATAGTTAATCTTAACAATGCTCAATTAAAGCAGTATAAAAAATAATAAAATGGGAGTCGGCGGTAGTCCGCTCGAAAACTCAAGGAGGCAAACTTAAAACCGATCGAATGTATGCAAGCAACGCCTCGAAAGGTGAACAAATAAGCAAAATATTGCCACGATCGAGGCGTCGAGCGACACCTCATAAAGGGCTTATATTGAAATATAAATGCATGCGTGCATGATCGGACGTCTGAGCGACATCACGTAAAGGGCTTATAATAAAAATAAGTAACAGCAATGCAGCGATCGGACGTCGAGCGACATCACGTAAAAGGGCTTATAATAAAATAAGTAACAGCAATGCTGCGATCGGACGTCGAGCGACATCACGAAAGGGCTTATAATAAAATAAGTAACAGCAATGTCATGATCGGACGTCCCGAGCGACATCACGAAAGGGCTTATAATAAAAATAAGTAACAGCAATGTCATGATCGGACGTCTGAGCGACATCACAGAAAGGGCTTGCATCACAAATATATAGCACTCATAATAAATATTCAACACATGAATATAAACGGGTTAGTCCATCCACAGGAATAAACATTTAACCGGACTTAGTACTCATGTGATTCACCGGAGTATCCGGCACCAAACCGACACTTGTCGAGATAAGATATCTGAGAACTTGGACATGGATAAGATGATTCGAGGGTTTAGGACTCTCTGAGTTTGTACTAAAATTACCCACAGCCAACGGATTTCCGTAGTCTGAAGGACTAGTTCCGTTTATGGTATTTCGGAAGAAACACAGCTAACCAAAGACACACCATCATACCTCACGATGCCAGGAATCACCCTAGACATCGTCCAAGAAAAAACTTTTGAGACGGGAGATCACAATCTCTAATAGCATGGGATCAAATTTATATTCGGCAGCTCTAAGGGGTGCCCCTCTCGGTCCCAACCGAAACACCCATGCCCCCTGACCGGATGGTAGCTTTAATCCAGGCCATGGAACCATCATCACGGCCTCTCCAATAGGTGTGTACCAGGAAAGCGGTTTGCTACTTACTAAGCCATATCCCTTGCGGAAAACATGTGGTAGTACGAGAAGGGAAATGGATGGGAACCGAACTAATACGGGTTGACACTGAAGTCAAATAGTATGGCATAAGACTGGCATGCTATAACACTGCCATCTTACCCATACTCATGCCAACACATGGCCGTGCACATTCACATCCAACACGTATGGATTATCGAACTCACTTGCCTCAACTTTGCATGAAAAATAATATTCATTGGTATGCTCACAAACATGCCATGAAACTACTTAATGCAAACCTGCCAGAACACTCATCATATCAAAAGTTCAAACATGCTTTCCTGGTTCAGAGTAGTCGGAGCCTAGTTCGGTGAAGTTTGCGGTCCCGTCACCTCCTTCGGTATCTACGGTATAAAGAAAACATACGCGCTAACGTAAATACCGTGAGGTGCACAAAAATTACTCCAAATATTTTTCAAATAAATCTGTTAAAAAACAAGACAAAATTTTATAGAGGACAGAAACAGAATCAATCAAAAATACTTTTACGATTAAAAGTTATAAGAGTTTTGGTCCAAGGACCCATACGTAATGAAACGTAAAGTTTCGGGGGTTCTGCGGAAATGTCCAGATAACGCTTCGCTTTAAAAGAAACGGCTGAGAGATCGACAAAGCGGGCTCCACCCGTCAGGTTTGAATTTTCAAACGAGGGAAAACAGAGCGCGACGGCGCCGAGAGGTGCGGTGGTCGCCGGCGGCGATCCACGACGAGGTAAGGTGATCGGGGTGTACCTTCGTGATCAGTGCGCCCTTCCGCGTCTGTGGGTGGTGGCAGAGGTCGTCGGCGAGCACCACGTCGACGGGCGGCCCTTGCTTCCGGACGGGCGGTTCGGACGGTCGTGGATCTCGCCGGAGAGAGCTGCGGGGCCAAAATTGAGGTGGGGGTTATCCTACTAGAGGTGGTACGGGGCTACGGGCGAAAGTAGGGCGGCGGAGGAGTTCTCACCGGAGAGAACGATGCCGGAGCCCGAGGCAGACGGTGGTGGCCGGAGTCGAGGAAGAAAGGCCCCTCGAGGCCCCTCCAGTGGCTAGGCGGGGTCTGGTGAGGTGGTGGAGTCGTGCAGAGGCGAGAGCAAGCTCTGGGTGCTATATATAGCTGGCCCGAGTCGGTTGCCGTGAACGGATAAGTCCGGCGAGTTGATTCTGGCGGTCTTTGTGGCTGGACGGTCGGCTTAGGAGCTTGAGCATCGCCTAGGAGGAGTATTGGAGCCGTTCCGTGTCCAACTCAGCACGGGAGGGCTGGTTACGGTCTGCCCTCGACGGAATGGCCGCATGCTTGCGCTGGCAAGGAGGTGGCCATGCGGAGCCACCAGGACGCGCCGAACGGCGTTGCGCCGCAGTTTTGCCCCCAATCGTCCGTCTGGTGGTGCAGCCGCCAAGAAGCACGCCAGCCTTGGTGAGCCAGGGCGCCACCGACGCCAGGAACGCGCCAAGCGCTCGTGTGAAGCTCCGGACAAGAGGATAGGCTGCGAGCAACATGCCAAGGGCACTGTGGACTCGTGACCGAAGTTACTGACGGAGATCGACACTGAACTTCTGAACTTAACTGAAAATAAACAAAAATAGTGCATGCAAGGTGTTCGACAGAATGATCTAGGCATGTAGGGATTTTTCCTTGAGCTGGTTTTTGGTGGAGGGGCCTCTCATTGCACCTAGAGGCTGCCTGAATATTTGTGGAATTTTTGGAGTAATGTAGATATGAATTTCACCAAATTTGGCAAATCTGGTCCAAACTTGCAGGGACTATAATTCGAAATTTTTGAACAGAAGAGGAGTGGATCTTGATAGTTCTAGGTTGTGGTTACCAAGGACTATCCAAGGGAGTTGGTTTGAGGTCAAAATTCAAATGCATTAAGGTACTTGCTTTGCAAATTACCTAGGCTCAAAATAATAGACAAAAAAGATTTGGGAGAGAATTAATTGAAATAAAAATTCAGAAGAGGGTTGAACTAGTAGAGATAGAGTGTTTGGATTGCCCAAAGTGGAAGGAGATATATTTGGGAAGATTTTACCATGTGGTGTATGGCCAAATCATGAATGATTTCAAATATGGGAGAGAAAGAAAAACTCCTAGAGTTTCTTTTTGAAAGAAAAAATAAACTTCAAAGATTTTTCTTGAATCCTTGAGAAGACAGCAATTTAGAGGAAAAATTTAAAAACTAAACACCAGAGTTGAAGGAGATGCAAAAGTAAAATATTTGCCAGAGGGAAAAAAGCTTTTGATAGAGTATTTTTTTTTGGAAGGGTTTTGGTGACCTCCTTCAAATCCAACAAAGTTTTGAAGAAAACCAAAGAAAAAATTTTGGAGTGTCACATGATGATACGATGCCAACTTTCAACCTTTTCAGAGTTCATTTGTAGTGCTTTTCAATTTCAGGGTCTTATAGCTGAAAAAATCAGTAAATGCACGAAAAATATAAAATGAAGTCAGAATTATCATAAATTAAAATAAATAAGTAATTAGAAACAAAATAATATAAACTATAATAAGATATATAAGTAGAGAAAAATAAAAAATAAAAAAACTTTAATAGCATAAATGAAATTTACGAAACTAAAATCATCAAAGTATTTTCTGTTCAAAACGTTATAAGCAACCTCTACTAAAATTGTATAAAATTCACCCAACTAAAATTATCAAAGTATTTTCTGTTCAACATCATTAAAAGCAAATAGAATTTTCATAAAGAACTTTTTTTGTTAGAAACTTTAATAGCAAAAAGAATTATCATAAAATAAAATAAATAAGTAATTAGTAACAAAATAAAATAAAATAAAATAAATAGGTATTTTGTTGTAAGTCGAAACAAAACAAAAAAGAAAACAAAAACTGGGAAAAAATAAAAATTTGCCACCCATCGGGCCACCAGTCTGAATACGACTAGAAACTCCATCCCCGGCCAGATTCAGGCCCAAGATAATGCCTAGTAGGCCCATCGATCATAGCAGTGACAATTAGGCCCGTAAGCCTGCAATGGAGAGGAGCTTGAGAGAGGGTGCAGCGGTGGGGCTTATAAACCATCGCGCCTCTCAACTAGCGAGATGGGACTAAACGTTCGACGGAGGCGCAACAGCACAATGCCTTTGGTCCCGGTCTGTGGCACCAACCGGTACTAAAGGGGTGCATTGGTACCGGTTCGTGGCACCAACCGGGACCAATGCCACCCCTTTAGTCCCGGTTGGTACCACCAACCGGGACCAAAGGCCGCCGCTTCCCGCCCTTTGGGCTGCTGAAAAGAGGCCTTTGGTCCCGGTTGGTTGCACCAACCGGGACTAAAGGTCGCATTCGTCCCGGTTGCTGTCACGAACCGGGACATTTGCCTTGGGTATATAAGATAACACTTAGAATTTTCGACCAAATCCATCACTTCTCCACCCGACGCCCCTGCTCCTCCTCGCCGTCGCTGCCCGACGCCCCTGCTCCACCTTGCACTACTAGGAAAAGGGCTATAGATGGGATGGACATTAATGGCGCACTGTACATGTGGTGCGCCATTACTAAATACTAATGGCGCACCATGTGTTGGTGCGCCATTAGTCAATGTAATACTAATGGCGCATCACATCCCACAGTGCGCCATTAGTAATTTTTTATTTTTCAAAACTACTCATGGCGCACCGTGGGAGTGGTGCGCCATTAACCCCCCCCCCCCCACGGTGCACCATTAGTAAAATAATAGATGTTTTTAGATGCTATTTTTAGATGTTTTTACATTTTTTAAGATTATTTTAGTTTATGTTTAGTTTAGTTTTAAGGTTAGGAAAATTTCAGATGTATAGTTATATTTATTTAGATGTATAGTTAATTTAGATGTTGTAATTTGTTCATAAATATTGTGCACTTTTGTATAGAATCCTTTTTTTTCATATGTACGAAAATGTAGAACGAAAACGAAAACAAACATATAAGAAAAAACAAAGGAAAAAATGAAGAAGGACCCGCGACGAAGCAAGTATTTTTTTAAGGTAGTTCTTTGTTGAAGTGAGGGGGGACGTCCGGAGCACCCCCCGGCCCTCTCGCTCGACCAAAACTCTCGAGGACACCCAAACCCTAGAAAAATACAATGTCGGTCTCCTACCCTCTCCCGCCGCGCCCCTACCCGATCGACAAACTCTCTTGAGGCCACCCAAATTTACCAAGTTAAAAGAGCATTGTTGTCGAGGCCACCCCGAACCCTAGAAGCGTTGTTGAGGCCACCCCGAACCCTTGAAGCGTTGCGGAGGCCACCCCAAACCCTAGAGAAGCGTCGAGGCCAGGCCACTAATATGATTCCTTATTGTGCTTACCTAGCTAGTTCAACATTTGCCACTAATATATCCATCTGTCATGTTTGAATAATAATTGCCATGTTGTAAATATTTGCAGAAACTATGGATCTGCACCCCCGAGACGAAGCAAACGAAGCGGTGTTGGGGGAGATAATCGCACACAGAAGTGATGCCGCCTTGTCGTTTCTCAACGACACATGCACCGATGGTCTGGAAAGACAGGATGAAGAAGTAGGCTACGACGATGATCAAACAATGGAGGAGGAAGGACACCGTGATGACGGCTCCGGCGACCGAATGGAGGGGGAAGGAAACCGTGATGACCGCTCCGGTGACCGAATGGAGGGGGAAGGACACCATGATGACGGCTCCGGTGACCGAACGGAGTCCGGCCAGGTATATATATTAATTAATTAAGCATGTGCTGACTATAGCCAATTGATGCATTAATTGTTTTTGGTATGTACACATATTAACTCTCTTCTTTTTGTTCTTTTCTAGCCCTCCGGATCGAGCACTACTTGAACTAGACGAGGCCCAAGAGAAAGTTGCGACGGATGGAAAGTACACGATCATCGAAATTGATCGCTATTGGCCAACCGATTGAACCCCTCGGACCAAGCAAAAATTTAATGCTCAGTGCGAGGTTCTAGTGAGGGACATGATCCCGATCAGCATCGAGCAATGGTTGAAGCCTAAGGACAAAGAATCTCAGGAGTGTTATGTCAGCGGTAGGCAGAAAGCTGATCTTTGGACCACGCTGCAGGAAAATTTCACCTTCCCGCCAGAGGAGGATCTGAAGAATCCAATTAAAAAGCCAATGATCAATGCTTATGCTCTTAAGAAGATGGTTGAGCTATTCAGGAGGTGGAAGAATGAGCTGAAATCATCGTTTGTCGACCAAGACAAGACTCCAGAATTCATCGGCCGATTTAAGAAGATCAAAGATCAGTGGCCCGAATTTGTCACCAAAAAGAAATCTGAGAGAGCAGCGGAGATGTCAGCGACAAACAACAAAAATGCTGCAAAGAAGAAGCATCACCATCACACGGGGTCAGGTGGCTACCTGAAAGCCTGGCCGTTGTGGGACAAGCTGAGAATGACCTCATTGATTAAGGGATCGAACCAGAGACACGACGCTGGCCAGACCGTTGCAGGACTTGGTTCTACGTGGTTGGAGGAAATTTGGACCCTGTAATATGGAAGTGCGTTTGGACAAACGAGCAGCTAAACACACCCATCAAGAAGCTTCAGGAGTATATCAAAAAGGCGCAGCAAGGGACGTTCGTCCCGGACAGAGAGAACGACGAGCTCACAGAGGCCCTCGCGAATCCTGAGCACCCCGGACGGACATGAGGCACGCCAGGCTCCCTTTCATGGAAGGCTGGATTTACCGACGTAGGCGGTTACAAACGCCAGGAGAGGAAGAAGAAAAAGGAGTTGACCCAACTACAGGCGTTGCACGCAAGGGTACAAGCGCTAGAGGAACGAAGGCAGTTTGCAGCACGCGACCTACCGAAGCTACACCCGAAGCTACCCCGCCATCTCAGCGCTAGAGGAATGAAGGCAGTTTCCACGGAGCTGCTTCAGGAGCCTGTCTTCACGGCTCCTGCTAGCTACCTCGTAGATGCTATCACGGAGTCTCAGCATTGCCACCTTATGACGTAGTGGATGGAATTGAAAGTCAAGGCGGTAGTTGGCTCTGTTGCACCTCCTGAACCTGGCGCAACTTTTCACTGCCGGCCGATTCCAGAAGGATATGCTAGGGTGATGGTGGATGAAATCATAGAAGGATTTGAGGACCTCCTGCTTGACCACCCTACGGGTGACGGGGAGACTCGGCTGGGTTCTTGTCTGAAGACTCCATGCCTATGGCGGAAGGAGCTCATCAACCATCCGAACTGGATGCCTCCGCCTCCGCCTCCTGCTCCTCCTTTGGCGAGTCAGGGCACTCCGCCTCCTCCACCGCCTCCTCCTCCGGCGAGTGATGATCAGGGCACTCAGCCTCCTTCTCCGGCGCGTGGCGGCACTCCACCTCCTTCTCCGCTTCGCTTGGCCGTGGCCCGAGCAGCCACGAGCCTCCTCCTTCTCCGCCTCGCCGGCAAGGGCGAAAGAGACCCGCCGCCGCCCCGGTTGCTCCGGCGCGTCGTAGTCCTTCTCCTCCGCCTCGTAAGCAACCACGAAAGAAGACAGCCGCAGCCGCTCCGTCTGCTCCGGCGTCTAGCAGTACAACCAGAGGCGGGAGGCAATACAAATACGGGCCACCTCTCAAGCCTCTAGAGAAGTTACCGTACGAGAAGACCGTGGAAGAAAACAAGAAGATCGTGCAAAAAGAAGTGAAGGACTTCTTTGAAGGGGAGAAAGAAGAGAGACATCCACCTCCGGATGAGAAGGTAGATCCGGTGAAAGCAAAGCGCACTATCGATGCCCTCAGGAAACCACCAAAGTCTCCGCCGAAATCCAACTATGAGCGCATTACTGAAAAGGCATATCTCGAAGCGGAGCGGTCGGGAAGTACTGTCAGTGATCAAAGGTTAAAATAACGACGAGCAGCTAGGAAAAAAATTGCCCAACTCGGCGAACAAGCGAACCAATCATGCCCCCGCTCAATGTGTCTAGCGACATCGTTGCTAATGCTCCGGGGATGGTGCCCAGTTATAGCAATCTTGGAGATTACCTGCTGACGATGTACATTATGATTTCTTGGAGGTGGACAAACATAGATCTGATGCAGGAAGCCTCTCGTCAAACATGAAAAATCTCTAACAAAGATGATGCGAAGATTCCATAATTGGTACATGAAAACCTGCAGAGAGTTTGGGGGGGACAAATACTTTGTATCTGAGAGTTAAAGAGGAGCACGACCTCGTTGGAATTGATCTGTTGCATGTTCTATTTGAGGAGTTCTTCCAGTTCTTCAATCAAAAGGCCCTCGATAAATTAACGGCCACTTGCTACTGTCTGTAAGTACTACTTCTGTCATTAAGTCTCTATATATAGCTCAGCTCTTTCATTGCATGTATTTATAATTATCCTCATTGTATTATGCAGATTGAAGATCGTCGAGTGCAGAAAAGCAGAAATGTATGATATTGGGTTCATTAACACAAATCTCATAGATGAATTTCAGGTTAAAAAGAGTGCCCAAGATGCCGAGGCCAACTTGCTCAAATCATTGCTAATAAATCAAATCAAAGATTTAATACTCTTTCCTTACAACTTCAAGTGAGTTTTACTGTCGTGTGCATATTCGGTTTCCCTTATTACTCAAGCAAGGTTATAGTAATGTAATTGATGATTTATGCATGCGTGCGCAGCTTCCACTATATTCTCATGGAGATTAAGCTTGAGCGGGGACTAGTAACCGTCTTAGACTAGAGACGAAAAGATCCCGAGACCTATGCAGACATGACTAAAATTCTCAAGAAGTAAGTTCAATCGATCATTATCGCACCATATCGGCAACTTTTTGTTCATTTCCTGATGTCTCAAGTAATAATTATTTTCTTTGTCTTGCAGGGTTAGGACCCAGTTCACCGCAGAAGCTCCGGGACTGCGGAAGGAGCTGCGATATACATACCCGAAAGTAAGTACTACTAGCTAGCTAGTTGCGCGCATCACCCGTTGATTCTAGCTACTTTCATCAGTGCCATTTATAATGCTTCATTATCAGTTTGATTGACCTCTATTTCTCGTAAAGTGCTTGTGGCAGGAAGAAGGGAATGATTACTGTGGATACTACGTGTGCGAGTTCATCTACAACGCGACTTTGAAAGATAAGCGGGGCTACTCTAAAAGACAATATGAAGTGCGTAAGCAATAATATTCACAATTTCATTTTATTACACCATCATTTCTATTGAGTTTCATTCATATATATGTATTAACCCCCTTCTTCAAATTAGACGTGGCGGATGCGGAATGAACTCCTACCACAAGATCGCATGAATGCAATTCAAGAGGAATTGGCGGGATTCTTTCTTGACCACGTCATCAATAAAGCCGGAGAAGACCATGTGAAAGTTGAGTTCAAATGTTAGGGGATTGTAAGAGATCTTACATATTGTATATGTATGTAGCCCATAGCGTCGGATAGATAATACGAAAACTTGTTGTTCGACCAATCTCTCGGAGAAGGAGAGGCCGATCACTTCTCTCGGTATGCATGACTTAACTTCATGACTTAATGGTTTCCTTCATTTTCTTACTAGCTAGCGTGTCGAGGGCCTCTCTATACGTATAGTACGTAGCATCGACTGCCACGAGAGATAAGAGAGGACACTTCTCTGTATTAATTAATTAGCTACCTAACACAATATATGAAACACCTTAATTAACCATACAAAACACCCAAATCCACCCCCCCCCCTTTCATAAAAAAAACCCTAGCCCCTGAACAGCTGACACGTGGATGCCTATTGGTCTCGGTTGGTGACACCAACCGGGACTAAAGGGCCTCCTGCCTAGGCTCGCAGCACCGGCCACGTGGAGGCCCATCTGTCCCGGTTAGTATAAGAACTGGGACTAAAGGCCTAGGCATTAGTAACGACCCTTTAGTACTCGTTCCCCAACCGGGACAGATGGGCCTTATGAACCGGGACAAATGGCCATTTTTCTACCAGTGGTGGAGTTTAACTACAGCAAGCCAGCTTTTGTGCGATAGCGAAAACGTCTTTCCTCATCAAGAGGGGATGCCGTACGTGTTATAGGCAGGGGCGCACCTCCCTGATGGCGCATATAGTTGAGATCTTACAGGAGAGATTACAACTTGGGGATCAAGCTAGGAAAAGATAGAATTATAGTTACAGAAGATATAAACCTCCTAGTCTACGATCCAAAGACTCCAACTAAGATATGTTGCAATGCTGGTACAATGCGCCCAAGTACGTGTCAACTTGTACGGTCGTTACTTGATGTTTAACACCCTCCCTTAATCACAACTTCATCAAGTTGAGATTATGCTTGAAGTCTTCAAAGATTCTTGAAGGTAGAGCCTTTGTAAACCCATCTGCAACTTGGTCCTTGGAATGAGTGAACCAAATGTCCAAGAGTTTACTTGCAACTCTTTCTCTGACAAAATGAAAGTCCATCTCTATGTGTTTTGTTCTGGCATGAAAAACTGGATTTGCTGACAAGTATGTAGCAACTAGATTATCACAACACAAACACGGGGCTTTAGTACCTTTCATACCTAGTTCCTTCAGAATGGATTGTACCCAGATGATCTCTGCTGTTGCATTAGCCAGTGCCTTGTACTCTGCCTCTGTGCTAGACCTGGAAACAGTGGCTTGTTTTCTTGCACACCATGATATCAAGTTAGGTCCAAAGAACACTGCAAAGCCACCAGTGGAGCATCTGTCATCCAGACATCCCGCCCAGTCTGAGTCAGAAAAGGCACTAACAAGTGTAGAGGATTACTTGTAAAATTCAACCTAGTGTTCAAGGTATTTTTCACATATCTGACTATACGCTTGACAAAGATCAAATGAACTGTAGTGGGTGCATGAAGAAACTGACATACTTTTGTTAACAAATAATGAAATATCTGGTCTGGTAAGTTTTAGGTACTGAAGTGCCCTACTAGACTTCAGTACTTTTGTACTATTTTACGAACTCAATGGTTCTCCTGCTGTGAGATATAATTTTTCTATACTAGACAAAGGAGTGAGTGTAGGTTTACAACCTTGCAAGCCAACCTTTTTCACCAGATCTGTTGCATATTTTTCTTGGGAGAGGTGAAGTCCATCTTTATGTCGCTTTACCTCAATCCCCAGAAAGCAATGGAGATCTCCTAGATCCTTGAGAGCAAACTCTGCACCCAAAATCCTTCAGAAGTCCTGCTATAGCTTCATCAGATGAGCTTGTGACAATAATATCATCAACATATATGAGGACAAATATGGATGTATTTGACTTGTTATAAATATATAACGAAGTGTCACACTTTGAAGGAACAAAACCAAGTGCCTGCTTTTTTTTGCTGAGACGGGAATACCATGCTCGTGGTGCTTGTTTTAACCCATATAAAGCCTTGTCAAGTTTGCACACATACCTTGTTTCATGTAAATCTCCTCTTCCAGAACACTATGAAGAAACGCGTTCTGTACGTCTAGCTGTCTTAGGCTCCATCCCCTGGACACATCAATAGACAAAACAAGACGGATGGTAGCAACTTTTACAACTGGACTAATAAATGTATCCTCATAGTCAATGACATACCGTTGTCTGAATCCTTTTGCAACAAGTCTAGATTTGTAACGATCGATGGTTCCATCAGCTTTTCACTTTATTCTAAACACCCACTTGCAATCAATAAGGTTTTTACCTTGCTTTGGAGAAACCAGATGCCATGTGTTGTTTTTCTTTAGTGCGATGAACTCTTCATGCATTGCCTTTTTCCAATTTTCACCGAGGCCTTCTGCAAGAGTATTGAGTTCTCCAGGTTCACCTGTAGAATAAACCAGACCATACTTGGTTACACGTTTATAATTAACAGGTTGGATTACCCCTTGTTGTAGCCTTGTGCGATGTGGTGCAGCTGCAACGGAGTTTTCTGACGCATAAGATTCTGCACCATGTACAGGAGATCGTCCATCAGCAGCTTCCGAGGAAGATCCTCCTGCAGCGACATATTTGTGGTGCGCTGAACCAGCCTCGACGTGCGCTGGATCTTCTGTGGTCGCTGGCTGTTGCTCGGTGGGGTTTTCGGCCGCAGACGATCCTGGCCAATCGGACGCATCATCATTGCTCCATGATTGCGTGGGCCTGCCGGAACCAGACTCTGGAGCCGCGCCCTCCTGGCGCGTCGCGTTGAGCCGCTTGTAGCATAGCGTCTCGGTGGGGAACCGCGGGTGGCCCAAGCCGGTGGCATGCTGCCACCTGGCGGGCGATAACTCGTGCGGGTCGGATAACGCGCCGCAGCCCGTCTGGTGCGGTCGCATGGCACGCGCTCGGTCGCTGGCACCCGCATTATGACACATCTCCATCGTATCTACTTCTCCAAACACTTTTGCCCTTGTTCTGGACTCTAACTTGCATGATTTGAATGGAACTAACCCGGACTGACGCTGTTTTCAGCAAAATTGCTATGGTGTTATTTTTGTGCAGAAATAAAAGTTCTCGGAATGACCTGAAACTTCACGGAGAATATTTTTGGAATATATAAAAAATACTGGCGAAAGAATCACGACCAGGGGGCCCACACCCTATCAACGAGGGTGGGTCCCCCCCCTGTCTCTTGGGCCCCCTGAGGCTCCACCGACCTCAACTCCAACTCCATATATTCATGTTCGGGGAGAAAAAATCAGAGAGAAGGATTCATCGCGTTTTACGATACGGAGCCGCCGCCAAGCTCTAAACACTCTCGGGAGGGTTGATCTGGAGTCCGTTCGGGGATCCGAAGAGGAGAATCCATTGTCGTCGTTATCATAAACCTTCCTCCATCACCAATTTCATGATGCTCACCGCCGTGCGTGAGTAATTCCATCGTAGGCTTGCTGGACGGTGATGGGTTGGATGAGATTTATCATGTAATTGAGTTAGTCTTGTTAGGGTTTGATCCCTAGTACCCACTATGTTCTGAGATTGATGTTGCTATGACTTTGCTATGCTTAATGCTTGTCACTAGGGCCTGAGTGCCATGAATTCAGATCTGAACCTATTATGTTTTCATGAATATATGTGAGTTCTTGATCGTATCTTGCAAGTCATTAGTCACCTTCTATGTGTTATGATCCGGCAACCCCGAAGTGACAATAATCGGGACCACTCCTGGTGCTGAGCGTAGTTTGAGTAGTTCATGTATTCACAAAGTGTTAATGCTTTGGTTCGGTACACTATTAAAAGGAGGCATTAATATCCCTTAGATTCCAATAGGACCCCGCTGCCACGGGAGGGTAGGACAAAAGATGCCATGTAAGTTCTTTTCCAAAAGCACGTATGACTATATTCGGAATACATGCCTACATTACATCGATGAACTGGAGCTAGTTCTGTGTCACCCTACGTTATAACTGTTGCATGAAGAATCGCATCCGACATAATTATCCATCACTGATCCAATGCCTACGAGCTTTTCACATATTGATCTCTGCTTAGTTTCTTTATCGTTGCCACTGTTACAATTACTACAAAACTGCTACTGTTACTTTTGCCACAGCTACTGTTACTTCCATACTACTTTGCTACTAAATAATTTGTTGCATATAATAAGTCTTCTAGGTGTGGTTGAATTGACAACTCAGCTGCTAATACTTGAGAATATTCTTTGGCTCCCCTGGTGTCGAATCAATAAATTTGGGTTGAATACTCTACCCTCGAAAACGGTTGCGATCCCCTATACTTCTGGGTTATTAAGACTATTTTCTAGCGCCGTTGCCGGGGAGCATAGCTCTTTTCTTTGATCACTATGAGGAACTTGAAACACGAGAAAACCATGATTTATCCCTCAACTACGAGGGGAGGTAAGGAACTGCCATCTAGCTCTGCACTTGATCCTCCTTAAATTTTGAGTAAACTTGCGACACCTAAACCTGTTTCTGCTATTAATTCTGATATGTCGCATGTTATTGATGATGCCACTTTTACTATGCATGATGCTTATGATGAAACTACTTCTATGCTTGATAATACTGTGCCATTAGGTGAACTAGTTAAATCAACCGTGCATTCGCACGGGCTTATTTTTTATAGATGTATGTAAGTTGGACTTCTATTAATAGTTGTTTCATGGTAACTCTTGTTAGAAATTAAGAAGGAAAATGCTAATTATATTATATTATCAATTTATTGCAAGCAATAACATGCAACTACGTCTACTGGTTACTGTGTGGCAGAAAAGATTTATGAGTTCAATAAACTCCTAGACTAATATTCCTTTCTCTTGTTAATTTTTAGAAAGGTTGATTGATCCATACTCGCGCTATTAATAGTGGAAAAGGTAGTACATGATACATAAATAATATATCAATATTTCTTTGCATATTTACAAATATCTCCTGGAACTCTAACTTATTTACATAAATAATATTTGGTAACATACTTTATGCTGAAAAGGATTAATATTGTTTCCATCACACAAATGTACTACTCCTATTCCTTTCATTAATAGTTTGATTTATTCTAGACAATACTGTATCAAGAGTGTACGGAAAACCCCATATAGACTCCCTCGAAAATGAATGCACTTTGTTTCAGAAAAATGCACATTTGGCTCGCTTTAGGAAAACATAGATACTTTAAGTTTATATCAGTTTACCTCGGTTTGAATGTTTTCCACAAACTGGAACATAATATGATCTATACATATATATACTTTTGAAACATTACCTTTCAGGAAATATAATAGATTCCACCGTAATTCATCCGGTGGAAATTTATATATTTCGTCAATTAAATCCCAATTCATGTATTCGTATTTACGATATTCAATGGTTAGTAACATTTTTATGACTTTCAGTTGGGTTGTTATTGGGCAACTTAATACTTGAGCATCATTAATATTTACATCTACACTGTTAAAAAAAATCAATGTCCCAAGCACAAAATAAATGTAACGTATTCAACGTAATATAAGTATATATATATTAGGGTAGGGCCGCAAGTAATTAGTAGTCTTGAAAAGGCGTCCGAGCAGGACAATATGAAAATGGTACAGTACTAATTTATGGTACTTAGTTATTGGTTAAAAACATATTATCTATCCATGAAACAATGAAATCTCATTCTAAATTCATTGCAACTATTCGTCCGATATATAATCAAGAGAAGACTAAAAAGAAAATACAAAGTTGATGATTGAGTAACTATTTATTAAGTCCAAATATCATGCTGAGAAATAACTTTGTCGATGAACTCCAGTATCTTAATTCCCACACTCATTACCATTTGTACAGCGGAGACATGACGAAGGAGGCAATGACTCCTTGCCAGAAGGATCCCGAAAATTACACAAAGCATAGCTAATACTTCCAGGATAGGGCACATCCTGCACACATGGGCATATGAGCCTACTTTTCAAAAATTGCATTTTAAACACGTTTTAAAATGTCAAAAAAATCAAAAGAAAATTTCACGCATACATCTTCGCAATATGTGTGCACGGCACAAAGTTTTGTGAGAAAAATCTCCTTTTGTTTTGCTCCGCAAAAAAGACAAATTCCGGTGTTCCTAAATAGCGTTTCACAACACATTTTTTTTTGTCTTTTTTGCACAGGCCAAAGAAAAAGTTATTTTTCCGCAAAACTTTCTGTGTGTACATAGAATGTGAAGATGTATGTGTGAGACTTTTTTCATAATTTTGTGGCATTTAGAAATAAATTTTTGAAAGTGGGTTCATATGCCCATGGGTTCATCCATGCACTTCTCATACTTCCAGTGATAAAAACAGTCTATTATTGCAGACCCAGATGGCATGCCATGCATCCTTCCAACTTTAACAACGCACGCCCACAGCTTGCCAATTCTAGCAATTTGATATCAATTTTGGTCAGTGCAAACATATGAAAAGGAAAGGCCACTGAACATGAATTTATCAATGACAAAAGATGATAAATCAATAAGTTATTTGGTAATAGAGAGTGACATTAGTAGCAACAGAGTTAAAGTGTGTCCCGTTTTCAGGCACCAAGTGTGCCGTTGTGCGTCATTTTACTGCTGGGTGTACGTCGTGTGATGCTATATACCACCAGAGACACATGACTGGGCACGAGCCTTTGTGCATATCTTCTCCCCCATGCTGTAGCACTGCACTGTCTAGCAGAGGGCGAGGGCGAGAGTGGACAGCTGGGAGGACTCCTGTGTAGGTTCACGACCACTACAGCCATCCTATCTATTTCATACCGCAATTGCTTCTCAATGCATTAACCAACTTGGAATTGATTGTCTCGAGCGAACCAATATATGCAGCTGGTCGAAATTATAACCTCAGTAGGTTGAAAGTTTGGAGAAGAGGGTGATCAGTGAGAGCCTGCATTGGAACGTGAAATTGATTTAGATGGATTCAGTCCAGCTTTCAAATTTGAGGATGGCATAGTTGTGGAGATAGGGAGACGTGATTTAAGAACAAAATCACATCTAAATTTTGTCACGTGAAAACAAATAAAGTACATAATCATGATATAAAGTGCTTTCTGGCATTAGGCCTAACCTCTTGTTGCTGCAGCTACACTGCTACACCAAGACCCAACGTCACAGTGTTAGACTACCTTTTCTCCCAAATGCTGAACGACACTGCTTCTGCGTGAGTTGGGGGGAGAAGAAAGGTCAGAGGCCATCATCTGGATGAACATATACTTCAACAATGGTTATTAAAGAGAGCATGGATCTTATTTTTTTTAAAGCATGGAGATGACACAGGAGATATATCATGCATGGCGTGGCTTGCATCTTATCTTGTGCAGCCATTGACGCCGCTGGAACTCACCATCGCACAGTAATAGTCTGTCACCGTTCCCCGGTCCTCTCTCTCCCTACTGTGGGTGAGATCGTCTTGTAGAGAGGCCTATTTCATCTTATACGTACGGCTGAGTCGGTGTTGCAAATAAATCAGAAGAAGTAATGCAAACATATATTTTTGACTAAAAGTATCAAAAGACTCGTGCAATAAAACAAACTGCGGTTGGCCCGGCAGTACATGGTATCACAATAAACATCCAAATTTCAAATAGATGCGGGCCACATAATCCCGTAAATGATATAAATGTAGATGCAAATAAATATATATCCTCGGCATAACTAAAACGTGATGGCTACGTTGGAGTCCAGACACAATACATGTATATGCTCTCCTGACAACTCGTCTATGCAGTAATCAAAGATAAAAGTCTGAGTTATTTCTGCCTGTACACATGTGCAGGCTAGCTTGACTGAACCAATCACGTCCGACTGTAAGGCGAATTAAATTGTGTCCTCTTGCGCTGGCGTGTATTCTGCGGAGCCATAGAAGGGATTAGCTTCGTCTACCTGTGTCTCCTTGTGGAATTGATTCAGCAGCCTGCGCTTCTGTACGTGCATGAATTCGACAGTATATTTCTCGCAACACTAATCGGTTGAGAAGTAATCGAGCTAGCCTTATGCGTGTGTATCGCCGAAAACACCTGGCTGCATCATCGAGGTTGGGCCCGCTCCAACATAAGATTACGGATTTGGTACTGGGCACTACAACATTGGTAATCAACTTGTGGAGGAGGACGTTGAGGGCACACATGGATGCATGTTTGGTTGTATACGCCTATGCAGCTACTCTGAGAGGAAAATTCATTGTCAATAGCAGACCTAACCTCGATTTTCTTTTATCGATGGATGACCTAGATAAACGGCATGCATGACTATATAGAGAACTGCAGACATAGTGTACGTATGCAATTAGTGTGGCAGAAAAAATCTGATCAAATATGACGATTTTTTTGATGCCATAATATCTTTTGGCACACCTGATCCATGCCCCTACCTGCTCTTTTCATCTTGAGAGAGACTATGGACTTTTTTCCGTGGGAGAAGCCAGAGACGATGGACTCCATGGGAGAAGAAACCATGGAGTATATATAGAGATTGCTTCAGTTCGTTGATTTTTATGGGGAGAGGAAGAGGCCGTGGAGCTATAGATAGATTGAGTTATTTGTTTCTTTTTCAAAATAGACTATAGATAGATTGAGTTAGAGTTTCTCTTTCAAAATAGACGTGGAATCATAGATAGATTGACATAGGAGTTTTTCTACTTCTATGTGGCCATGAAAGGAGGACGGGCCTTTGGACCTGTTTTATTTTGTGCCGAGGATTTAAAAGTTAATCTACATCGTAATAACTCGGTCCCACCAGATGAACGGCCCGTAAATTCTAATTAACGTGGTATTTTCTTGGGAGTCTGTAATTAGTATAGGTATAGATTTCTTGATTAACAACTGGCTAGGGCTAGAGAGAATGAAATTATTGAAACTGATAATATTGATGAAAGTGATGATGAAGATTCTTCCCCTAGATATGAATTGCCTGTTGTGCCTGAGGGTTATGTTATGGATGAAGAAACTGCTAGATACTTTCTTGATTGCAATGATAGATATGATCTTAAGAAATTATTAGCTAAGCTAAAAGAAAAATCTTTGAATGCTAGAATAAAATATGACCCTGCTTTTGTTAATTCACCTATTTGTATTACTGATAAAGATTATGATTTCTCTATCGATCCTGAGATAATTACTTTGGCTGAATCTGATCCTTTCTATGGCTATGAATCTGAAACTTTTCTGGCACATCTTACTAAATTAAATGATATAGCCGCCCTATTCATTCATGAGGAAAAAATTCGTTACTACTATATCCTTAAGTTATTTCCGTTCTCATTAAAGGGTGATGCTAAAACATGGTTTATTTTTCTTGATCCTGGTTATGTGCGTAGTCCCCAGGATATGTTTTATTACTTCTCTGCTGCATACTATGATTATGAGATATGGCAGATGGACGTCAAAACGGCATTCCTTAACGGTTATCTTAAGGAAGAGCTGTATATGAGGCAGCCGGAAGGTTTTGTCGATCCTAAAAATGCTAACAAAGTATGCAAGCTCCAGCGATCCATTTATGGGCTGCTGCAAGCATCTCGTAGTTGGAACATTCGCTTTGATGAGATGATCAAAGCGTTTGGGTTTATGCAGACTTATGGAGAAGTCTGCGTTTACAAGAAAGTGAGTGGGAGCTCTATAGCATTTCTCATATTATATGTAGATGACATACTTTTGATGGGAAATGATATAGAACTCTTGGACAGCATTAAGGCCTTCTTGAATATAAGTTTTTCAATGAAGGACCTTGGAGAAGCTGCTTATATATTAGGCATCAAGATCTATAGAGATAGATCGAGACGCCTCATAGGTCTTTCACAAAGCACATACCTTGATAAGATTTTGAAGAAGTTCAAAATGGATCAGTCAAAGAAAGGGTTCTTGCCTCGCATTGCAAGGTGTGAGATTGAGCTCGGCTCAATGCCCGACCACGGCATAAGATAAAGAAGAGATGAGCGACATCCCCTATGCCTCGGCCATAGGATCTATTATGTATGCCATGCTGTGTACCAGACCTAATGTAAACCTTGCCGTAAGTTTGGTAGGAAGGTACCAAAGTAATCCCGGCAAGGAACACTAGACAGCGGTCAAGAATATCTTGAAGTACCTGAAAAGGACAAAGGACATGTATCTAGATTTATGGAGGTGACGAAGAGCTCGTCAGAAGGGTTACGTCGACGCTTAGCTTGACAGAGATCTGGATGACTCTAAGTCACAAACCGGATACGTGTATATGTTGAATGGTGGAAGCGATGGCTGGTGCAGCTGCAAGCAGAGGCGTCGTGGGGGATCTACATGTGAGGCGGAGTACATGGCAGCCTCGGAGGCAGCGCATGAAGCAATTTGGGCGAAGGAGTTCATCAATGACCTAGGAGTCATACCCAATGCGTCGGGGCCGATCAAACTCTTCTATGACAACACTGGAGCTATTGCACTTGCCAAGGAGCCCAGGTTTCACAAGAAGACCAGGCACATCAAGCGTCGCTTCAACTCCATCTGTGAAAATGTTCAAGATGGAGACATAGAAATTTGCAAAGTGCATACGGATCAAAATGTCGCAGATCCGTTGACTAAACCTCTTCATGAGCAAAACATGATCAACACGAACTCTATGGGTGTTCGGTTCATCACAATGTAACTAGATTATTGACTCTAGTGCAAGCGGGAGACTATTGGAAATATGCCCTAGAGGCAATAATAAAAGTCTTATTATTATATTTCCTTGTTCGTGATAATTGTCTTTTATTCATGCTATAATTGTATTATCCGGAAATCGTAATACACGTGTGAATACATAGACCACAATATGTCCCTAGTGAGCCTCTAGTTGACTAGCTCGTTGATCAATAGATAGTCATGGTTTCCTGACTATGGATATTGGATGTCGTTGATAACGGGATCACATCATTAGGAGAATGATGTGATGGACAAGACCCAATCCTAAGCATAGCACAAGATCGTGTAGTTCGTTTTGCTAGAGCTTTTCCAATGTCAAGTATCTTTTCCTTAGACCATGAGATCGTGTAACTCCGGATACCGTAGGAGTGCTTTGGGTGTACCAAACGTCACAACGTAATCGGGTGACTATAAAGGTACACTACAGGTATCTCCGAAAGTGTCTCATTGGGTTGACATGGATCGAGACTAGGATTTGTCACTCCGTGACACGGAGAGGTATCTTTGGGCCCACTTTCGGTAGTGCATCATCATAATGAGCTCATAGTGACCAAGTGTCCGGTCACGGGATCATGCATTACTGATGCGAGTAAAGTGACTTGCCGGTAACGAGATTGAACGAGGTATTGGGATACCGACGATCGAATCTCGGGCAAGTAACATACCGATTGACAAAGGGAATTGTATACGGGGTTGTTTGAATCCTCGACATCGTGGTTCATCCGATGAGATCATCGAGGAGCATGTGGGAGCCAACATGGGTATCCAGATCCCGCTGTTGGTTATTGCACGAGAGCCGTCTCGGTCATGTCTACGTGTCTCCCGAACCCGTAGGGTCTACACACTTAAGGTTCGGTGACGCTAGGGTTGTATGAATATGAGTATGCAGTAAACCGAATGTTGTTCGGAGTCCCTGATGAGTTCTCAGACGTCACGAGGAGTTCCGGAATGGTCTGGAGTTAAAGAATTATATATAGGAAGTGTTGTTTCGGCCATCGGGAAAGTTTCGGGGTCACCCGGTATTGTATCGGGACCACCGGAAGGGTTCCGGGGGTCCACCGGGTGGGGCCACCCATCCCGGAGGGCCCCATGGGCTGAAGTGGGGAGGGGAAACAGCCCATAGTGGGCTGGTGCGCACCCCTTGGCCCACCCCCTGCGCCTAGGGTTGAAACCCTAGGGTGGGGGGGGTGCGCCCCACTTGCCTTGGGGGGCACTCCACCCCCCTGGGGGCCTATATAAAGGGAGGGGGGAGGGGACAGCCGCACCCTGAAGTTCTGGCGCCTCCCTCCCCCTGCTACACCTCTTCCTCCTCCGTCACGAGCTTGGCGAAGCCTGCCGGAGAATCTTGCTCCTCCACCACCACCACGCCTTGCGTCGTCTTTGCTGCCGGAGCCATCTTTTTCAACCTCTCCTTCCCCTTGCTGGATCAAGAAGGAGGAGACGTCATCCGCTCTGCACGTGTGTTGAACAGCGGAGGTGTCGTCTGCTCGGCACTCGGTCATCGGTGATTTGGATCACGGCGAGTACGACTCCATCATCCATGTTCTAGTGAATGCTTCCGCACGCGATCTACAAGTGGTATGTAGATGCAATATCTCTCCCATGACTCGTGGCTTAGATGAACTCATAGATGGATCTTGGTGAAACCGTAGGAAAATTTTAATTTTCTGCAACGTTCCCCAACACATACCTTCCTATATGCGGTATCTAACTGCCATTCCCAGTAAATTCGTATGTGCCAAACTCTAAACCATCAAATGAAATTCTGTTTTGTATGATCGAATAGCTCATGTACCAACTAGGGCTGTCTGTATCTTCCATGCTAGGCGGGTTATTCTCAAGAGGAGTGGACTCCGCTCCTCACTCACGAGAAAACGGCTGGTCACTGGGATGCCCAGTCCCATGCTCAAACCAAATCAAAATAATTGCAAACAAAACTCCCCCAGGACTGTTGTTAGTTGGAGGCACCCGTTGTTTCGGGCAAGCCATGGATTGATGCTTGTTGGTTGTGGGGGAGTATAAACTTTACCATTCTTCTTGGGAACCACCTATAATGTGTGTAACATGGAAGATATCGAGATCTCTCGGTTGTAAAGTATGCCACCCAAAATATTATTTATCTCTATTTCAAAATCGAGCTCTGGCACCTCTACAAATCCCTACTTCCCTCTGCAAAGGGCCTATCTATTTACTTTTATATTGAGTCACCATCCTCTTATTAAAAAGCACCAATTGGAGAGCACCGCTGTCATTTGCATCCATTACTATTAATTTATATTGAGTATGACTATGACTGGATCTCTTTTACCATGAATTACAATGTCTAGTCAATCCTTGATCTTCAGAGGTGCTCTGCATTTATGTTTTGTGATCTCAGAAAGGGCTAGCGAGATACCATCTTGTTATATCATATTATGATTGTTTTGAGAAAGTGTTGTCATCCGAGATTTATTATTATTGCTCGCTAGTTGATCATGCCATTGATATGAGTAAACATGAGACCTAAGTGTTATTGTGAATATGGTTAGTTCATAATCTTTGCTGAAAACTTGAATGCTGGCTTTACATATTTGCAACAACAAGAGCAAACAGAGTTTGTAAAAGTTTTTTCTTTACCACTTTCAGTTTTTCAACTGAATTGCTTGAGGACAAGCAAAGTTTTAAGCTTGGGGGAGTTGATACGTCTCCATCATATCTACTTTTCCAAACATTGTTGCCCTTGTTTTGGACTCTAACTTGGTTAATTTGAATGGAACTAACCCGGACTGACGCTGTTTTTAGCAGAATTTCCATGGTGTTATTTTTGTGCAGAAATAAAAGTTCTCGGAATGACCTGAAACTTCTCAGAGAATATTTTTGGAATATTTAAAAAATACAGGCGAAAGAATCAAGACCAGGGGGCCCACACCTTGTCCACGAGGGTGGGAGGCGCGCCTACGCCCCTGGGCGCGCCCCCCTGTCTCGTGGGCCCCCTGAGGCTCCACCGACCTCAACTCCAACTCCATATGTTCACGTTCGGGATAAAAAATCAGAGAGAAGGATTCACCGTGTTTACGATACGGAGCCGCCGCCAAGCCCTAAACTCTCTCGGGAGGGCTGATCTGGAGTCTGTTCGGGGCTCCGGAGAGGGGAATCCGTCGCCGTCGTCATCATCAACCTTCCTCCGTCACCAATTTCATGATGCTCACCGCCGTGCCTGAGTAATTCCATTTTATGCGTGAGTAATTCCATCGTAGGCTTGCTGGACGGTAATGGGCTGGATGAGATTTATCATGTAATCGAGTTTGTTTTTTTAGGGTTTGATCCCTAGTATCCACTATGTTCTGAGATTGATGTTGCTATGACTTTGCTATGCTTAATGCTTGTCACTAGGGCCTCAGTGTCATGCATTCGGATCTGAACCTATTATGTTTTCATGAATATATGTGAGTTATTGATCCTATCTTGCAATTCATTAGTCACCTACTATGTTTTATGATTCAGCAACCTCGAAGTGACAATAATCGGGACCACTCCCTGTGATGACCGTAGTTTGAGGAGTTCATGTATTCACTAAGTGTTAATGCTTTGGTCTGGTACTCTATTAAAAGGAGGCCTTAATATCCCTTAGTTTCCAATAGGACAACACTGCCACGGGAGGGTAGGACAAAAGATGTCATGCAAGCTCTTGTCCATAAGCACGTATGACTATATTCGGAATACATGCCTACATTACATTGATGACTGGAGCTATTTCTGTGTCACCCTATGTTATAACCAGAATCACATCCGACATAATTATCCGTCACTGATCCCATGCCTACGAGCTTTTCACATGTTGATCTCTGCTTAGTTACCTTACCGTTGCCACTGTTACAATTACTACAAAACTGCTACTGTTACCTTTTTAACCGTTACCGTTACTTCCATACTACTTTGCTACTAAATACTTTGCTGCAGATATTAAGTCTTCGGTGTGGTTGAATTGACAACTCAGTTGCTAATACTTGAGAATATTCTTTGGCTCCCCTTGTGTCGAATCAATAAATTTGGGTTGAATACTCTACCCTCGAAAACTGTTGCGATCCCCTATACTTGGGGGTTATCACAAGACCGCCTGCACTTGATTCGCCTGGCGAGGCTGACGACGCGGATCCCAAAGAAGATCGCCTGCTCTGCTCAGGGATGGATCCCGAGGTGGATTTGTTCCCTAGATTCTGGCACATGTAATTGCTACGTCTTGAGAACCAAGGTATCAATCCAGTAGGAGGCCACGCACAAGTCCCTCTTACCTGCACAAAACGATAGCTACACGCAACCAACGCGATTAGCGGTTGTCAATCCCTTCACGGTCACTTACGAGAGTGAGATCTGATAGAGATAATATTTTTGGTATTTTTGGTATAAAGATGCAAAGTGAAAGGTAAAAAACAAAGTAAAAACAAGGCAAGTATAAAAGTGATGGAGATTGATATGATGAGAATAGACCCGGGGGCCATAGGTTTCACTAGTGGCTTCTCTCAAGAGCATAAGTATTCTACGGTGGGTGAAAAAATTACTGTTGAGCAATTGACAGAATTGAGCATAGTTATGAGTATATCTAGGTATGATCATGTATATAGGCATCACGTCCGAGACAAGTAGATCGAAACGATTCTGCATCTACTACTATTACTCCACTCATCGACCGCTATCCAGCATGCTTCTAGAGTATTAAGTTAAAAACAGAGTAACGCCTTAAGCAAGATGACATGATGTAGAGGAATAAATTCATGCAATATGATAAATACCCCATCTTGTTATCCTCGATGGCAATAATACAATATGTGCCTTGCAACCCTTTCTGTCACTGGGTAAGGACACCACAAGATTGAACCCAAAGCCATGCACTTCTCCCATTGCAAGAACTACCAATCTAGTTGGCCAAACCAAACGGATAATTCAAAGAGACTTGCAAAGATAACTCAATCATACATAAAAGAAATCAGAGAAGATTCAAATATTATTCATGGATAAGCTGGATCATAAACCCGCAATTCATCGGTCTCAACAAACACACTGCAAAAAGAAGATTACATCGAATAGATCTCCACGAGAGAGGGGGAGAACATTGTATTGAGATCCAAAAAGAGAAAAGAAGCCATCTAGCTACTAGCTATGGACCTGAAGGTCTGAAGTTAACTACTCACACTTCATCGGAGAGGCTATGGTGTTGATGTAGAAGCCATCCGTGGTGGATGCCCCCTCCGGCGGAGCTCCACAACAGGCCCCAAGATGGGATCTCGTGGATACAGGAAATTGCAGCGGTGGAATTAGGTTTTTGGCTCCTGTTTTGATCGTTTGAGAATGCGTAGGTATACATGGGAGGAAGGAATGCGTCGGTGGAGCGTCAGGGCCCACGAGGCAGGGGCGCGCATACAGAAGTGCCCCACCGTCGTGACCGCCTCTCTGGTTCCTTGGTGTAGGGTCCAAGTCTCCTAGATCACGTTCGGTGAGAAAATCACGTTTCCGAAGGTTTTATTCCGTTTGCACTCCGTTTGATATTCTGTTTCTTCAAAACACTGAAAAGGGCAAAAAACAGCAATTCTGGGCTGTGCCTCCGGTTAATAGGTTAGTCCCAAAAGTAATATAAAAGTGGAAAATAAAGCCCATTATAGTCCAAAACAATAGATAAAGTAGCATGGAGCAATCAAAAATTATAGATACGTTGGAGATGTATCAGGCATCCCCAAGCTTAATTCCTGCTCGTCCTCGAGTAGGTAAATGATAAAGAGAATTTTTGATGCGGAGTGATACTTTGGCATAATTTCAATGTAAATCTTCTTAATTGTGGTATGAATATTCAAATCCAAAGATTCAAGACAAAAGTTCATATTGACATAAAAAATAATAATACTTCAAGCATACTAACTAAGCAATTATGTCTTACGAAAATAACATGGCCAAAGAAAGTTCATCCCTACAAAATCATATAGTTAGGCCATGTTTCATTTTAAATCACACAAATATGTTCCCAACTTCTATACCCCGATGACAAGCCAAGCAATTGTTTCATACTTCAATAATCTCAAACTTTTTCAACCTTCACGTAATACATGAGCGTGAGCCATGGATATAGCACTATGGGTGGAATAGAATATGATGATGGGGATTGTGTGGAGAAGACAAAAAGGAGAAAGTCTCACATTGACGAGGATAATCAACGGGCTATGGAGATGCCCGTCAATTGATGTCAACATGAGGAGTAGGGATTGCCATGCAACGGATGCACTAGAGCTATGAATGCTCAACAAAAGAAAACTAGTGGGTGTGCACCCAACTTGATTGCTCATGAAGACCTAGGGCATTTTGAGGAAGCCCATAGTAGGAATATACAAGCCAAGTTCTATAATGAAAAATTCCCACTAGTATAAAAAGACAACTTATGAGACTCACTATATAAAAAACATGGTGCTACTTTGAAGCACAATATATGAGACTCACTACATAAAGAACAAGGTGCTACTTTGAAGCACAACATATGAGACTCACTACATGAAGAACAAGGTGCTACTTTGAAGCACAAGTGTGGAAAAAGAGATAGTAGCATTGCCCTTTTTATTTATTTTCTTTTTTTGGGGCCTTTCTTTTTATTCTTTTTGGCCTTTCTATTTTTTTGGGCAATTCTCTAATAATGATGATCATCACACTGCTATTGATTACAACATAAGGATTACAACTCGAAACTAGAACAAGGTATGACTCTATATGAATGCCTCCAGCGGTGTCTTAGGGATGGTGCAATGAATCAAGAGTGACATGTATGAAAAATAATGCATGGTGGCTTTGCCACAAATACGATGTCGACTACATGATCATGCAATGGCAATATGACAAAAGTAAAGTATGTCATGATGATGATCGAACGGTGGAAAGTTGCATGGCAATATATCTCGGAATGGCTATGGAAATGCCATAATAGGTAGGTATGGTGGCTGTTTTGAGGAAGATATAAGGAGGTTTATGTGTGATAGAGCGTATCATATCACGGGGTTTGGATGCACCGCTGAAGTTTGCACCAACTCTCTAGGTGAGAAAGGGCAATGCACGGCAATCAAGAGGCTAGCAAAGGCCGAAAGGTAAAAGTGCGTATAATCCATGGACTCAACAGTAGTCAAAAGAACTCATATACTTATTGCAAAAATTTAGAAGTCATCAAAAATCAAGTACTACACGCATGCTCCTAGGGGGATAGATTGGTAGGAAAAGACCATCGCTCGTCCCCGACCGCCACTCATAAGGATGCACAAGCCAGGTGCACTTCATGTTTCAAATTTGTTTCACAACTTTAACCATACGTGCATGCTACGGGATTTGCAAACTTCAACACAAGCATTTCTCAAATTCACAACTACTCAACTAGCACGACTTTAATATTATCACCTCCATATCTCAAAGCAATTATCAAGCATCAAACTTATCTTAGTATTCAACGCACTCAAAAGAAAGTTTCACATATCTTGAATACCAAGTATATTATTATTAAGCAAATTACCATGCTATTAAGAACTCTAAAAATAATCTAAGTGAAGCATGAGAGATCAATAGTTTCTTTAAAACAAACCCACCACCATGCTCTAAAAGATCTAAGTGAAGTACTAGAGCAAAAATAATCACGTTCAAAAGATATAAGTGAAGCACTATGAGCAAAACTATCAAGCTCAAAAGATATAAGTGAAGCACATGGAGTATTCTATCAAATTTCAATTCATGTATGGCTCTCTCAAAAGGTGTGTACAACAAGTATGATTGTGGTAAACTAACAAGCAAAGACGCAAATAATACAAGACGCTCCAAGCAAAACACTTATCATGTGGTGAATAAAAATATAGCTCCAAGTAAATTACCGATGGAAGTGGACGAAAGAGGGGATGCCTTCCGGGGCATCCCCAAGCTTTGACTTTTTGGTGTCCTTGGATTATCTTGGGGTGCCATGGGCATCCCCAAGCTTAGGCTCTTGCCACTCCTTGTTCCATAATCCATCAAAAGAATTCACCCAAAACTTGAAAACTTCACAACACAAAACTCAATAGAAATCTCGTGAGCTCCGTTAGAGAAAGAAAACAAAAGACTACTTTAAGATACTGTAATGAACTCATTCTTTATTTATATTGGTGTTAAACCTACTGTATTCCAACTTCTCTATGGATCATAAACTATTTTACTAGCCATATGTTCATCAAAATAAGCAAACAACACACGCAAAATAGAATCTGCCAAAAACAGAACAGTCTGTAGTAATCTGTAAATAACGCAAACTTCTGGAACTCAAACAATTCTACCAAAATTAGAAGACCTGGAATTTTTTTTTATTGATCAGCAGCAATGGGAATCAATATTTTATCACGTTCTGGTGATTTTTAACAATTCAGGCACTGAGCGCAAAGTTTCTTGAAATTACAGCAAGATCAAATAACTATAATCCAAGAGATCCAATAGGTTTAAGTTGGCACAAACACTAATTGAAAGATAAAACCACATCTAAACAGAGGCTAGATGGATTATTTATTCATAAACAGAAGCAAAAACAAAAAAACTAAAAATAAAATTGGGTTGCCTCCCAACAAGCGCTTATCGCTTAACGCCTAGCTAGGCATAAAGAAAGGATAGATCTATGTATTGCCATCTTTGGTAGGCAATTCTTCAATGAGGCATCTATATTTCTTTATTTCTAGTAATTATCAAACCTTTAGGCACAAGATCGAAAATTTCATTTGTAGCAAATGGTTCCTTAATGATAGTAAAAAAATCGGGATGAATACTTATAGATTTAAGATCTGCAGTTTCCTTACTAGATGATTCACCCTTATTTTTAGGAACATACATAAGCTTGGCAATTTTAGTTGGAGGACTAGGAGTATTCTTTACGGAAGAAGAAGCGGTTCCCAAGTTGGTAATGATATCCTCAAGTTTATCGATTCGAGTGGAGTCTAGATTTATTTTCTCATTAACCATAGGTTCCTTCTCCTTAATATTTTTCAAAGTCATTCCTACCTGTCACAGCCCCAGATCAGCCCTTGCTTGACCTTGCTTGCATCATGTCTAATTTATTTGAAAGTTGAAATGGGGATGACAAACCCTAGCACTAAATGAAATGCATTTTGGATCAAAATAAAAATATTTTCAATGAACCCAGAATGCCCTTTAGAAAAATTCATTATTTTTGATGAAGGTGAAAACCTCTGCCAAAAATAATGCACTTATTTTTTAGGCCACTTTGGATTTTTACTCATATTGTATTTGAATTGGGGCCTTTAAATGCTATATATATTTTAGATGCTCCAAAAATGTTGGAAATTGTTAAGGGTCCCTGAAATAATTCAGAAAGCACCCATAACTGTTCCCAGGATTTTATGAAATGGTTTGGTATTATTACTAAATCAAAACAAATAGCAAAAACTAGAAAAACCGAACAGAATTAAAAAAGAACAGGAAAGGACAGAAACCTTACCTGTCCAGCCCAACCGGCCCAGCTCCTGTTTCGGCCCAGCCCACCACCGCCTGGCTCCCTGTCGCCTTCCTCCTCGCGCCACGGGTGTCGCTTTGGGTTCAGGACTAGCCATGTCGGCCCGGGTTCTCTGTCATATGGATGCTAGCGACACTATCATATACGTGAGCCAAAAGACACAAACGGTCCCGGGCCATGGTAAGGCGACACCCATGGGAATACCGTGCGTGAGGCCGCAAAGTGATATGAGGTGTTACCGGCTAGATCGATGTGACTTGGAATCAGGGTCCTGACAGCTTTGGTATCAGAGCCTGACTGCCTGTAGGATTACCAAGCCAGACTGGTCGAAGTTGTGTCTAGAAATGCTTTAGTTATGTAAGGGAATTGATTGTGGAAGGGAACGTAAGGCTCTTTTTACTCCTTATACCTCATGGCCTCTGAGCTGAGTCAACCTCTTCTCTTCTACGGGGTTTAAGAACTAGGCTTCTCATCTATATATCAGGATGACGTGTTACTAATCCATAGACTTTTAAGATTGTTGGTTTTAAGCCCAGTTTAGTTTCTACTATTTCCGTATGTTAACTGTTGATCTCGGAACCTTGATATGATGTTATTGAGTGGTTATGCCACCATTTTGCATGATGTCTCAAATCTTTTTGAGCATTTACAGCCGTTATGCTGTCCAAGTCATCCCAGGTCTCTAAATAGTCTGATGCATTTGCAAATCCTTTCTTTCCGTTCCCGATGTCCTTTTTGGTCAGAATAAGCACACTAATCGGTGGCTTGAGGTACTCTGTTGCCTCGACATATATGTTGGAACTATTATTATGACCATAGGTGTCTTAGAGGATCATCTAGTAATCTCGCCATGCTTTATATTCCTAGTGTGATGATTCTGGCCATTATTCTTGAAAGCATCCCGTGATGTTATTAGTTAGTAGGCATTCTATTCCTGGGTTCTCGAACCCGAGATTCACCCTACTTACTTCATGTTGATAGTAATTGCTAGCTCCCTTAGGTTATTAGTAACCTTTGCATTAGTCCTCGAGGTCCGTGGTATTTCTTTCTTTCAAATACCATGAACCAATATGGCAGAAGTTCCTTGAACCAAAACATCACAATAAGAGTGCTCTTGATGGGTTCTCCATTCTATTTTGCGACTCTGCCAGTTCAACCTCTCGCATGGGTTATCCGGAAGAAATATGCTGAATTTGTTCGACATACTAATCCATGCATTCACAACTCAGAAAAACATGTGTTCCTTTGAGTTGTCCCTCTTTAGTTGTTTTCCGGCCCTCGTCTATCGATTGATAGTCAGGAGTAGTTATGCATTCGTGTTCATCGCTGCCACTACTCTTGTGGTCCGTCAATCCATTCTATTACGGAATGACTAGGAGAAACAAACTCCAGTACCTCATCCATATCCAGGATTGGGTCAAAGCAGTTGTATTCCGCGGATCAAAATGCCAATTCAGCTTTTGTTCTGTTCTACCCTGAAGTATTACTATCTTATGTGAGGATTGTCCTGAGAATTGCACCATTTCTCATAAATTCTTGACGTAATGATACTTCTCGCTATCATTAATCATTCCTCGGTTCCGTGTTGTTGTAACCGGAATGCCGACAAGTGAACTGTGATGTGTGAAATCGATACTCCTAGCAACCTCGTTGCTTGGTAGTTAATGGACAATAATCTCATTCTTAGCGTGTTGGTTATTAAATCATCATCCTAAGATTGATCGTGCTACCTAGTCCTTATTTCTGGTGCACCCTTCGATCAATGAGTTAGGATTGTATCAATCCCTTGCTCTTTGATCATATCGTCTTGCCCTGAAAAGCAAGATTGTTCTCGAGTTTAGTAATATATCGGTGGTTCGTGACTTTCCAAATATCTTCTTGGAAGTGTTACCAGGTTGCCACCGATCGTTATGTTGAGCTCGTGATCAAGTTGGTTTCTTGTAAATCACCCTTCTCCAAGAATCTGTGTTGGATACCCTGAGCTAGTTGGTTAAGCTTAACAACAACTTGGAGAGCTGGAAGATGAAAGCTTGCCTGACTTAGTTCATCACTAAGGGATATCCTTGTGTGTGTGTATGTTGAAGAAAGATGATATCTTCATCGATTGATCCCCGCGATCAGTTGTTCGATCTATCGCCTTGTCAAAACTTTGACTTGAGTATGGGCTATTGTCAAGTCAAATCAGAACCAACGATATTCGTAATGTTGTCTTACTCGTGGTTGATCCCTCGAGCATACACCATTACATCTTTTGGTCTGACCAATACTATCACCGTGTTCACATGATGGTGGAAGTCCAGTGATATGGAAATTTCGATGAGTTGTTGTTGAGCCCATCAGCAGCATTTTTGTCTCCCCCATGATTCATGTTGAACATTAACCTTGTGTTGAAACTTTGTAAGCAATGCCTTCATGATCCATTCATGAAGCCTATGCTTGGATGAAAGAAGTGACTTCCTCGAACTCACGTGCATTTGATGTAAGTTGTCGCCGTGGATTCGAGAAAGCTTGTTTGCTTCCTGTGGAATCATCCCAAGTCAGTCATGCATGTGCGAAGTATTCTATGGTCTGATAGACTGATCATCTTCATTCCATATGAATTCCCTAGCACACCAAGCCACTGATTGATTTGTTCAAGGAAAAGGAGTTGAGGTGCGAATACTAGTTCATGCACACGACTTCGATATCCTTGTTGATGGTGCCCCACCTGAACTCGGTAGTGTTGTATTATAAGACTACTACGTGGTCATGCTTGTCTGGGACAGCGTGTTCACTTGTTTGTAGCAGAACCAGCTCATCTTTTGGAGCTTGCTATCATAGTTCATCCCCTGAGAGTGTCATAGCGTCACCTCGCCGATTTGTGTTGCAAACTTTCATTTTTCCTTCTAGACTTGATGAGTCTGGATTATCCTGACACCAACCAGTTCTGAATCTCAGGCAGATATGATGGTTGGAACATTCCCAGCATTAGCACCTAGTCCCTACCTTGTACCGCCATTGTGCCATCCAACCATGGGCTACCCTTCTCGGTAACTTCTGGCCAGGATCGCCCTCAACAGTGGTCCTACCATGGGTCCCATCCATTTCCGATGATAAGCAAAGTCATCCATTGCGTTGTCTTCAACAAGGTAGTCCATATCATCCATTCTAGTTCGGTGTGTCGTTCTTCCGAACTCCTTCAAACGATCGTTTGTGAATTTGCCTTTAGGTTGGTATAAGAGTTTCAATGATCTCTGAATCAAAAGTAATTCTTTTTGCCACTTAAGGGAGTAGTTCTTCGAGTCACCTCTTCCAAAGTGCCCCGTTACGGGATCGTGGCAATTTTTTCCTCGCCACCTTGACACCATCCACCATCTGTCTAAGCGTGGAATTGTTGCCCACTAATCAAACCTCCTTGTTTGTTCTTCCATCCCTCTCGATGGGTTTTGTGCCTCAACTCGAGATGTTTCAACATCTCATTCCACGAGTTGATCTTGAGTGCTCGATCTTAGAGGAGATCGTCTCCTATAGAGTCTCTTTCTGGCCGCCATCGTGTTGGATGAAGATCCCAAAGCAAGGACGTCAAGATCAATTGGAACAATGAACCAACATCTTCGGAAGGGAAATTGGATCGACAAGATCGTGTTAGCTAGTGTCCCCTCTGCCTTCTTACCTCACGCCTTGAATCTCGGGACGAGATTCTTGTTTAGTGGGGGTGAGCTGTCACAGCCCCAGATCAGCCCTTGCTTGACCTTGCTTGCATCATGTCTAATTTATTTGAAAGTTGAAATGGGGATGACAAACCCTAGCACTAAATGAAATGCATTTAGGATCAAAATAAAAATATTTTCAATGAACCCGTAATGCCCTTTAGAAAAATTCATTATTTTGATGAAGGTGAAAACCTGCCAAAAAATAATGCACTTATTTTTAGGCCACTCTGGATTTTTGAATTAACTCATATTGTATTTGAATTGGGGCCTTTAAATGCTATATATATTTTAGATGCTCCAAAATGTTGGAAATTGTTAAGGGTCCCTCAAATAATTCAGAAAGCACCCATAACTGTTCCCAAGATTTTATGAAATGGTTTGGTATTATTACTAAATCAAAACAAATAGCAAAAACTAGAAAAACCGAACCGAATTAAAAAAACGGGAAAGGACAGAAACCTTACCTGTCCAGCCCAACCGGCCCAGCTCCTGTTTCGGCCCAGCCCACCACCGCCTGGCTCCCTGTCGCCTTCCTCCTCGCGCCAGTGGGCAGGGGCGCGTGCCCGGCGCGCGTGGCCACACGCCGGCCACCTCCTCCCTGCCTGGCTGCCTCCTCCTCCCCCTGGACGTCTCCCGCAGCGCCACGCCACCCCCTCGGACCCCTCTCACTCTCCCTGTGCTCCTCCCCCTCCTCTGTTCCTCTCTCGAGGCGCAACCACCGCCGCCCGCTCAGAAGTTGCTGCGCCACCGCTTCCTCCTCGCCCGACGTGCCCGAGAGCTCCACCTCCGCCTTCTACGCCTCCTCGACGAGCCAAGCAATCGGGACCTTGCGCCAGATCGCCGCATCGACATCATCTTCAACCTCGGGCACCGCCGATCGCTGCCGCCGACATTGCCGTCCACAACCCGGCCCTCGAGCCCGCCGAGTCCTCTGTTGAGATCACCGTGAGCTCCGCCACCATTCCCCTCCTCCCGCGCTCGTTCCTCGCACTTCTAGCCGCTCTTTTTACCATAGCCAGAAGCTCCTGCCGCCCGGCGATGACGCAGACGAGGCCAGAGCCACCGTAGTCCACTCCCGAGCACGGAAACGTGCTCCACACCACACCAGGAGCCTAGCACACACACCAGCTCCCCCTCCCGTGCACTACAACGCCAAACACGCAGGTGCCCGAACTCCGGCCGCCGCCGATTTGGTCGCCGCCGTCGATCCCGACCACCGCAGCTGCTGCCGCCACCACCACTAGATGCGCGAGTCTTCCACCAGAGCCGCAAAACCACGAGCAAAACGGTGCCTGTAGCGCGAACCCGAGCCCCTCCGCCGCACCTATAAATCGCCGCCAAGGCCGAGTCACGGCGAAGTTAGCCTCAGTTGACCATGGGGTTGACCTCCCCTGGGTCCATGACATGCGGGCCCCGCCTGGCTAATTAATCTAGTTTAGGTTTAAACTAAATTAGCTTAACCTAGGTTAGTGCTAATTAAACTAGGTTAGTTTAGTTAGTCACTGACATGCAGGACCCACGCCAGGTTTGACTGGACCGGGTCTGTTGACCTGCTGAGGTCAGCATGACACAATGCTGACGCAACATGTATTTTCTGGATTTATTTTAATTCAGGAAATTCCAGAAAATATACTAAACTTCTAAAATTCATAGAAATTCAACCGTAACTCCAAATTAAATAATTTATATATGAAAAATTATCAGAAAAATTCAACCTATCCATCTGTACTATTATCATGCATGTTAGAACAACCTATAGCTGCTGTTTAGCACAAATCATTTAAATGGCATTTAAACCTTCACATATGGAGTTTGAATTTCAACCTAGGGTTCAAACCAACTCCATTTAACTTGCTGCTAGTTGCATTAGCTCAAATCACAGCATTCTGACATGTCATGATCATGCATCATATTGTTGCATTGCATTGATTGTGTTCTTACTTGTTTGCCGTGATTGTCCCCTATTGTTAGACGATGTTCGACGATGAGATCGATGACACCGATGAAGAACTATATTATCTTCAGAAGTGCCAGGCAAGCAAAACCCCCTTGTTCATTCCGATACAATCCCACTCTCTCGCTCCTGCTCTCTTTACTGCATTAGGACAACAACGATTCATCTCATTACTTGTCATGCGGTAGCTGAACCCCTTTATCCTCTCGTGATGACCTGTCATTCCACAAGAATTAGATGAAACCCACTAGCATGAGTAGGAGTTGTTTGAGCCTGTTGTGCCTACTCATTCATGCTTGTTTTTCATGCCTGCTACTGCTTAGAGTTGAGTCAGTCTGATTCATCGGGATGAATCGGAGGTGTGTGAACATGTCCCATCTTGTGTGTGAGCTAAGTGTGTGAACACGATTTGGTAAAGGTAGCGGTGAGAGGCCATGTAGGAGTACATGGTGGGTTGTCTCATTGAAGCCGTCCTCAGGAACCAAGTTCTGTGTTTGTGATCCATGAAACAGTTACTACCACACATTGGGATCCTTAATTGACTCTCTCGGCTTCTTAACCACCCTTGTTCTCTGTCCGTGAGTTGCAACTAGTTTCGTGTTTGTAGGATATGTGTTGGAGGCCGTGCGAAGCGCTGACCCTAGGGGTGGGCTATGATGCGGTAGATACACCGTGGCCCGTGTACCGATTCGCCTGCTTGGTGTCTCAGAACCCTGCAGACATCGTCGGGGCCGTTAGTGGAAACCTTGGCGGACTCCTGCTGATGTAACCCGAATAGGCGATAAACCTGGACTAGGGACTTGAGTGTTTAGGTAGGCCGTGGCCGACTCCCTCGCTGGGCTTCCGCTTGAAGGTTGCCGAGTTCATGTCGTGTAAACGGCGGTAAGTGGTGAGAGCGTGTGTGAAGAAGTACACCCCTGAAGGGTTAATATGATATATTCGAATAGCCGTGTCCGCGGAAAAGGACTTCTGGATTGCCTATATCAGTTCATAGACAAGTGAAAGTGGATACTCTAAAATGCGCAAGATAAGCGTGAGTGCTATGGATGGCGTTCTCATGGGGAGACGGGAGCGGGTCCATAGTGGTGTATTGATATGGTGAATATGTGGACTCGTGTGCGCCACCTCAGAAGAGTTACTTGCAGTCGTAGTTCAGGATAGCCATCGAGTCAAAGCTGGCTTGCTGCAGTCAAACTCCACCACCCCCTTTGATAAAGATGCATATGTAGTTAGTTCTGATGTACGTCTTGCTGAGTACAATTGTACTCACGTTTGCTTATTTATGTTTTTGCAGAGAGACGTCAGTGTCGCTAGTAGTTCCGCGTGGACTTCGACGTTTAGCTTGTTACCTCAGCTACGATCTTGTGCCCTCGGCAGGATCTGGTAGATAGTCAGGCTTCTCAGCTTTTTTCCATTTGTAGATGTCTCAGATTTCGGACATGTTAAGCTTCCGCTTGTGCTTTGACTTGTATGCTCTGATTGTTGGGTCATGAGACCCACGTTTGTAATATCTCGCTCGTCGGAGCCTAATGAATAAATATTTGAGTCGTAGAGTGATGTTGTGATGCCATGTTGTATTTACACGTATTGAGCATATTGTGTGTATGTTTGAAATGCTTGGTATGTGAGGGATCCGACAATCTAGTTGTTTATCCTTGGCAGCCTCTCATATGGGGAAATGTAGTCTAGTGCTTCCTGAGCGATAGTAGTCCGCTACAGCCCGGTTCACCGGAGTCCTGCTAGCCCAGCACTACTGCTTTGGACACTTGACTGGCCGGCATGTGTTTCACTTTGTTCCTATGTCTGTCCCTTCGGGGAAATGTCACGCGGTGATATCCGGAGTCCTGCCTAGCCTGCTACAGCCCGGGTTACCGGAGTCCTGTTAGCCCAGTGCTACAGCCCGGATTCATACGTTGATGACCGACATGCTCGATGTGATTCATGTATGCCTGTCCCCATGGGTTAGTGCCGCTTTGGGTTCACGACTAGCCATGTCGGCCCGGATTCTCTGTCATATGGATGCTAGCGACACTATCATATAGGTGAGCCAAAAGACGCAAACGGTCCCGGGCCATGGTAAGGCGACACCCGTGGGAATACCGTGCGTGAGGCCGCAAAGTGATATGAGGTGTTACCGGCTAGATCGATGTGGCTTGGAATCGGGGTCCTGACACTACCTTAGATCCATATTGAGTAATTTGATTATGGATCTTTTTGTCTAGATTTTCAATTGATTCAATGGTAGCAACTTTGTTTTCAATAATTTCAAGCCTTTGCATAACATGCTCCAAAGTTAACATAGTTCCATTAACCAAAAGAGGTGGTGAGCCAAATAAATCTATTAAAGCATTATCAGAATCAAAAGTATGGCTACCCAAGAAATTCCCTCCGGTAATGGTATCAAGGATATATCTATACAATTACGACGAAGAACTGAAGTAGATTGCTTCCTGGTAGATCTATTTTGAGCATTGCAAATTCTATACCAAACGTCTTTTAGATTTTCTCCCTCCCTTTGCTAAAAATTTAGAACTTCATTCTCGGGAGATAACAGAGAAGATATGAGACTAGTCATGACGGCAAGCAAGCAAATTAACACACGAGCAAACAAAAGGCAACGGGAAAAAGAGGTGGAGATTGGGAAAGAGAGGGCGAATAAAACGGCAAGGGTGAAGCGGGGGAGAGGAAAACGAGAGGCAAATGGAAAATAATATAATGCGAGAGATAGGGATTGTGATGTGTACTTGGTATGTTGACATCTGCATAGACTCCCCGGCAACGGAGCCAGAAATCCTTCTTGCTACGTCTTGAGCTTGCGTTGGTTTTCCTCAAGAGGAGAGGATGATGCAGCACAAGAAGCGTAAGTATTTCCCTCAGTTTTTGAGAACCAAGGTATCAATCGAGTAGGAGGCCACGCACAAGTCCATCGTACCTGCACAAAACGATAGCTACTCGCAACCAACGCGATTAGGGGTTGTCAATCCCTTCACGGTCACTTACGAGAGTTAGATCTGATAGAGATAATATTTTTGGTATTTTTGGTATAAAGATGCAAAGTGAAAGGTAAAAAGCAAAGTAAAAACAAGGCAAGTATAAAAGTGATGGAGATTGATATGATGAGAATAGACCCCGGGGCAATAGGTTTCACTAGTGGCTTATCTCAAGAGCATAAGTATTCTACGGTGGGTGAACAAATTACTATTGAGCAATTGACAGAACTGAGCATAGTTATGAGTATATCTAGGTATGATCATGTATATAGGCATCACGTCCGAGACAAGTAGATCGAAACGATTCTGCATCTACTACTATTACTCCACTCATCGACCGCTATCTAGCATGCATCTAGAGTATTAATTTAAAAACAGAGTAACGCCTTAAGCAAGATGACATGATGTAGAGGAATAAATTCATGCATTATGATAAATACCCCATCTTGTTATCCTCGATGGCAACAATAAAATACGTGCCTTGCAACCCTTTCTGTCACGAGGTAAGGACACCGCAAGATTGAACCCAAAGCCATGCACTTCCCCCATTGCAAGAACTACCAATCTAGTTGGCCAAACCAAACCAAACCAAACGCATACATAAAAGAATTCAGAGAAGATTCAAATATTATTCATAGATAAGCTGGATCATAAACCCACAATTCATCGGTCTCAACAAAAACACCGCAAAAATGAGATTACAACAAAAGAGAGAAGAAGCCATCTATCTACTAGCTATGGACCCGAAGGTCTGAAGTAAACTACTCACACTTCATCGGAGAGGCTATGGTGTTGATGTAGAAGCCCTCCATGGTGGATGCCCCCTCGTGAGCTCCTAACAGGCGCCAAGATGGGATCTCGTGGATACGTGAAGTTGCGGGCGGTGGAATTAGGTTTTGGCTCCTGTTACGATCGTTTGGGAATGAGGGTATATATAGGAGGAAGGAGTACGTCGGTGGAGCGTCAGGGGGCCCACGAGGCAGGGGGCGCGCCCTAGGGGGGGCGTGCCCCCCACCCTCGTGACCGCCTCTCTGGTTCCTTGGCGTAGGGTCCAAGTCTCCTGGATCACGTTCGGTGAGAAAATCACGTTTCCGAAGGGTTTCATTCCGTTTGGACTCCGTTTGATATTACATTTCTTCAAACAGAAAAAAGGCAAAAGCAACAATTACGGGCTGGGCCTCCAGTTAATAGGTTAGTCCCAAAAGTAATATAAAAGTGGAAAATAAAGCCCATTATAGTCCAAAAAATAGATAAAGTAGCATGGATCAATCAAAAATTATAGATACGTTCGAGACGTATCAGTAATATGGTGATTTTGTGCTGTTTTCTTCACCATTTTCAGCGCCGTTTCCGCCGCTAATATTTTCTGCATCATCACCAAGCTCATGAATGCTATTAAGAGGGTTAGTCATCATATGATCATCACAATTATTAATTCCCCCTTGGTCATAGCCGGAAAGATGAGATGGCAAAAGTAAAATTTCTTTTCGAAGCAAGGCACCGCATTAGGATGGAGACCCAAAGGGAACTTGGTTTCATCAAAAACTACATCCCTTGAGATGTAGACACGACCAGTTGAGATGTGAAGACACTTGACACCTTTGTGTTGAGGGCTATTTCCAAGAAAAGCACACTCTTCTGAGCGAAACATGAGCTTGCGATTGTTGTAGGGACGAAGATTTGGCCAACAAGCACATCCAAACACACGAAGTGATGTGTAGTCTGGTTTGATGTGAAGAAGGCGTTCTTTAGGAGTGTTATTGTTAATGACACGACTTGGTAACATATTTATAATATGAACAGCCGTGAGAAACGCTTCATCCCAGAATTTGAGGGGCATGGAGGCGCCGGCTAGGAGAGCTAGGCCAACTTCTACGATATGCCTATGCTTTCGTTTAGCAGACCCGTTCTGTTGGTGCGCATGTGGACACGACACATGATGGGATATGCCTAGAGTTTGGAAAAAGGAGTTTAATTTTTCGTACTCCCACCCCCCCCAGTCAGATTGGACCACAAGAATCTTGCTGTCAAATAGGCATTCAACGAGTGCTTGAAAGTTTTGGAGAACTTGAAAGACGTCGGATCTTTTCTTAAGAAGATAGATCCATGAAAATTTACTGTAGTAATCAATGAATCTCACATAATACGTGTGTCTACAAACAGAGCTGGGTGCAGGACCCCAAACATCAGAAAAGATTAATTGCAAGGGTTTGGTAGAAACACTAGTGGAGATAGGATAAGTCAACTGATGACTCTTAGCTCGTTGACATGAATCACAAATAGTTTCGACATTGCGCTCACCAACATATGGGGGCTTATTTTTCCTAAGAAAATTTTCAACTAAAGAAAAAGCAACATGTCCTAATCGATCGTGCCACCGTGTTGCAGAAAGCTTGACAACACCATAGGCTTCTTTATTGAATCTTCTAAACTCCGGAATCAACGGGTAGAGTCCTCGAACACATCTACCTCGATAGAGGATTTTCCTCATGGCCTGATCCTTGATCAAAAAGAAATAAGGATGAAACTCGAGAAAAACATGATTGACAATGGCAATTCGATTAACGGAAAGAAGATTTTTGTGAGCACTAGGAACATGCAAAAAATTTCGAAGATGAGTTTTCCGACTAGGGGTATTAAAAATTGGGTGACCAATGTGACGGATCCTCATACCTTCACCACTAGCAGTGTAGATTTGATCCTTGCCACGATACTTCTCCTTCATCGTCACCTTCTCGAGCTAGTTGGTGATGTGGTTAGTAGCACCACTGTCGACATACCAGTTGGTGTCGATCCCATAGGAGCCGTCGGCCACCTCACCAAGCTTGTCTTAATCCTGGGAGGAATCATGATCCTCCTTGTAGCGATACCAGCAGTCCTTCGCGGTGTGACCCGGTTTGCCACAAATCTGGCGGCGTAGGGTGTCAGGACGGGATCTCGAGCCGCCACCACGGCACCCCTTGGAGTTGCTAGAGCGCCCGCCGCCGCCGCTGTGAGGGTTGGAGTAGCCACCACCGCCACTGGATCCTGGCCTCCCCTTGTTGTGAGGAGAGCTGCTCGAGCGAGGGCCGCCACCATGGCCGCGGGTTGCAGAGTTCACGGACGACTTGAAGCCCCCACTGACACCGTGGTACTGGGCCATGTGCTGGTCAAAGTTGCTGAGCATGGCGAACAACTCATCGAGGGTCACCGGCGTAACACGGGCGTCTAGTGCAGACACGAGAGGCTGGTAGTCGAGGTCGAGGCCGTGGATGATGTAGGAGATCAGCTCGTCATCTTGGACGGGCTTGCCGGCCGTGGAGAGTTCGTCAGCAAGGCCGTGCATGTTGGTGAAGTAGGAGGCCACCGATTGGTTGCCCTTCTGCACGTTGTGGATGTTGTTGATGTGGCTGAGTGACTAAAACGAGAACATGCCCGCGAGCGCCACCTAGAGTTCGCGCGCCGTGGTGATCGTGGTCACCGTGAAGAGCACCTCCTTGGAGAGGTTGTTGAGCAGATACCCAAGCTCCTGCTGGTCCTCCTTTACCCAGAGAGGGTGGAGAGGGTTGGGCTTAGAACTTTCCTTCCCGTCCTTGTCATTGGGGACGAGGTTTCTGGCCGGTTCTGCCGAGGTGCCGTCGACGTACCCGAAGACACCGGCGCCCCGCAGCTGCGGTGTAATCTGAGTCCGCCACATGATGTAGATGGTGCGGGTGAGTTTCTCCATGACTCAGCCATTGAGGTTTTGCTGGACGGCACTGGAGGAAGACATCGCGGCTATGCACTAGATGGGGATGGAGATGCTAGATCGATGGAAGAGGATGCTCTGTATAGCATGTGCGATAGCGAAAACGTCTTACCTCATCGAGAGGGGACGCCGTACATGTTATAGGTAGGGGCGCACCTCCCTGATAGCGCATACAGTTGAGATCTTACAAGAGATATTACAAATTGAGCACCTCCCTTTACCGTAGACGCGGCTATTCAAATAGTTTGATAACCCTGCAGGGGTGTACTTCTTCACACACGCTCTAACCACTTACCGCCGTTTATATGACATGAACTCGACAACCTTCAAGCGGAAGCCCAGCGAGAGTGTCGGCCACGACCTGACTAACCACACTAGTCTCTAGTCCAGGTTTATCGCCTATTTAGGTTCCATCCGCAGGGAGTCCTGTCGAGATTTCCACTACCGCCCCGAACGGTGTGTGCAGGGTTCCCGGGTCACCAAACGGGTGACTCGGTACACCGGGCCACGTGCCTACCGCATCACAACCCACCCCTAGGGTCAGGGCTGCGCACGACCTCCAGCATACTACAAACACCAGAAACAACTTGCAACTCCTGGACAGAGGACAGGGGCGGTTAATAAGTTGAAAGCGTCCATTTGTTTCGGGCCCAACGCGTGGTAGTAGCTGATCTTAAATAACACACACAGATCTCAGTTCGTAAGGACGGTTCAAATGAAACAACCCACCATGTACTCCTAAATGGCCTCTCATCGATAACTTTACCAAATCGTGTTCACACACTTAGCTCACACACAGTAGGACGTGTTCATCACCATTCTAGTTCATCCCCGATGAAACGGACCTGACTCAACTCTAAGTAGTAGCAGGCATGAGAAACAAGCATGAATGAGTAGGCACAACAGGGCTCAAACAACTTCTACTCATGCTAGTGGGTTTCATCTATTTACTCTGGCAATGACAGGTCATGCAGAGGAAAGGGTTCAACTACCGCATCATGTAACAGTTGAATCGTTGTTTTCCTAATGAGGTAAAAGAGAGGATGAGCGAGAGGGTGGGATTGTATCGGAATGAACAAGGGGGTTTTGCTTGCCTGACACTTCCGAAGATAGTATAGTTCTTCATCGGTATCATCGCTCTCATCGTCTGAGCCACGTCTACTAAGAGGGGACAAATACCGCCAACAGAGAAAGAACACAATCAATGCAATGCAACAATATGATGCATGATCATGACATGGCAATATGATGTGATTTGAGCTAATGCAACTAGCAATCGGATTAAATGAAGTTGTTTTGAATCAAAGATTCAAATTCAGCTCCTTATGTTAATATTCAAATGACATTTAATTTATTTGACCTGATCAGCAGGTCTAACTTGCTTTAACATGCATGAAACCAGTAGTAATGGATATATTGGATTTTTCAGATATAAATTATTTCATTTGGAGTTACGGTTGAATTTATATGAATTTTAAAAGTTTTGAACATTTTCTAGGATTTCCTGGATTATTTTTATTCTATAAAATGATTAACTGCGTCAAGATTGTGTCACCGTGGACGCCTTTCAGTCAACATACCGATCCGGTAAAACCTGACCAATGGGGCTCGCGTATCATTCATTACTGTGGACTAAACCTAGTCAAATCCAGCTACCGACTGGGTTTGAACTCCGCGGTTGGGCCTCATTGCCGCTGTTCATCTGTGGGGTTAACTAATGGTGATTATCCCTAATGATGTCGCCATGTCGGATGTCGCCGGAGTTTTGCCGGCGACGACCAAACCCGCGGCGAAAGCTCGCTGGATGTGCGCTAGAGGCGGTGGTTGGACGCACTAAGAGCATCTGCGCGGAGCTGGCGTGGTGGCGCACCCAACCGTGGCGGCGGCTGGAGCTGGGGTGGCTGGAGCTCGCTAGTACAGAGCTTGCGGCGGTGCCCGGAGTTCGGACCTCGGTGAAAACGGCGTTGCGGAGCACGGGCGAGCAAGGTAAATAGCTGGTTAGCCTCCTGCAGGTCTCCGTGAGCTTCGGTGAGGTTACAGCGCGACCTGCTCGAGCTCAAAGCACGGCGGCGGCGACAAAGCCGAGCAGCGGTGATCTTTGGTCACGGTGGGGAACGACGCTACAGCATGGCGGCGAGCAAAAGGAGAGAGGGGAAAGATGGAGGGGCTCACAGGGAGTTGGACGAGATGCTCGGCGGCCTTGGGGACGGAGAAACAACGGCGGCGATCTCCGATGGACGACGAGGAAGACGAAGAAGATTGCGTTGTTTCAGGCGTCCTGCGGGCGCGTGCTTCATCTTGGTGCTCCACAGCATCAAGGCAGAACGGTTGGACATGCCAAAGGGGCGAGGGGAGCTCGGTGGAGGCGGTGGTAGCGAACGGCGGCGGCGGGCATGTTCGGTGGTGAGAGAGAGAGGTCCAGGGGAGGGGGTGAGGACGAGGGGGAGTGTGAGAGAGAGGCTGGGAGGTGCGTGGCATTCTCAGGGCGACGAGGAGATAGGCAGAGAGGTAGGAGGTGGCGGGTGCGTGCTGGCGCTCTGCAGCCACGCGCTTCCATCCTTCTGGCCGAAGGAGGAAGATGACTGGCAAATGCCAGGTGGGCTGGGCCGGCTAGAGGGTTTGGGCCTGGTAAGCATAGGTAAGTTCAGTTCGTTGTTTCTTTCTGTTTTGTTTTATTTAAACTTTGCCACTGTTTCAAAATTAAAAACTATTTCAAAACAGTGCCAACACCCTTCAAATAATTTTATGTTGCAGAAAGGATATTTCCAAATGCACATAAAATGTTTCAAAGATATTTGAAGTTATATTCTACTTATATGAATATAACTCAAATTCAAATAGGTATTGATTTAAATTCAAAGTCCCAAAAATAAATCCTTAAAAATGTTCCAAAATTTTGGTTTGATATATAGCTCTTGCCAAAATTCTCAAACATTACATAAGGACATCTTGGAAGCAAAGAATGAAATTTCCATGGTTCTTTGCCTTTCTTTTATTTAAGTTTTTGAGGCTTCAAATTCCTCAATTCAGATTTCTTGAAATTAGACATGATGCATGGATGCTCTCTGATGCAACTATTGCAAACAAATTCTAGGGCTGTGACAAATCACCCCCACTAAACGAGAATCTCGTCCCGAGATTCAAGACGTGAGGCAATAAGACAGATGGGACACGGAGCTAACCTAATCTTCTCGATCCAATTGCCCTCGCCGAAGATGTTGATTCATTGCATCTTGTTGATCTTGGCATTTTTTCTTACGAGATCTTCATCGAACACGCATTTACAAAACGAACGGAAAACCCTACAAGAATTGATCTTCTCAAGGATCAAGCAACTCACGATGAACTCACGAAATGAGACATTAGAACACCTCTTGAGTTGAGACGTCCGAACACACATCGGGAGGGATGGAAAAGTAGATGATGAGGGTTCAATTTGGTAGGCAACAATTCCACGCTTAAGTAAGATGGTGCATGGGTTTCAAAGTAGCAAAGAGTTAATTGCCCTTCGTACCATAACGGGGCACCTTAGGGGAGGTGACTCGTAGAATTATTTCCTTAAGTGACAAAAAGAATTACTTTTGATATAGAAATCACTGAAACTCTCTAAACCAGCCCAAGTAAAATCACAAACGATTGTTTGAAGGAGTTTGGATAAATGGCACACTCAGTTTGGAAAGAAAACTAGAGTTATAACACAACTCAGTAAATGGAAAGCACATTACAGATGATGTCAAGGATATAACCTAGTGACTGAGCATGCTCTCAAGAACTTGAGCATTTCCTTACTCATCAAGGACTTACCAATATCCATAGCGAGGATCCTGGCAACACATCATACTACCATAATGAATAGTGATGGACGATGCAGATGCAAGGAAGACAACACTTTCTCAGATTTCACCTTAGCGGTGCCAACACTAGTAGAAAAGGGGCTTTGGTTCAGGCTGCCAGCCCATTAGTCCCGGGTTCAGTCCTGTAACTGGGACGCATGGGGCATTGGTCCCGCTCAGGAGCCTGGGGGCCCGCCCTCGGGGGGGCATTGGTCCCGGTTCGTCTGGCCCTTTTGGTGCCGGTTGGTGGGACGAACCGGGACCAATGGGCCTCGTTCCTGGCCCACCACCATTTGTCCCAGTTGGTGTCTTGAACCGGGACCAAAGGCTGGCCTTTAGTCCTGGTTCATGCAACCAACCAGGACCAATGATGTGCCTATATATACCTCACAGAAGAGCAGAGAGCACACCGCCTGCTTTTTCTGGCCTCCTATGCACACAAGGTGTTCATGGAATGCCCGAGCCACACTACTTAAGCTTTCTCCTCCAAGCTCGACCTCCAAGCTCCATTTTCCTCAATATTTGTCTAGGTTTAGCGGTCCGTCACGCCTGGCCCCCGCCTTTCACCGCTGCCGATCACCCGCGCCGATCTCATCGCTGGCACCACCGTGGTGAGCCCCTTGTTCTTATCTTCTTTCTCGAAGGAAAAATATTCTTACTTGTATGTTTAGATAGATACTTGTATTAATTTCTTAATTTTATTATTGCATCTTATATAGTGCGATGATTTTGGTATCCGCCGCCGGCCCCTCTGCCCTCACATCTATGATTCGGATGTGGTATATATTATCTTTATAACTATTGGCTCATTTATTGTTTATGAAAATTATGCCGACCAACGTGACATAGATTATATTTTTCTAGGAGGTATGTGAACCGGAAATTCCAACCGACCCTATTGTCGAGAGGTTAAATTTAGTTGAAGAAGAAAACAATTTCTTGAAGGAAAAAATAAATAAATATTGAGGTGGAGAAGATGATATTGGAGTTGCATGTTGTGGATGTCGTCGATGATCACAAGATCAAGATGGATGCAATGCGCTTAAAGATTAGAAAGATTAGAAAATATGCCATTCATACCGAGGCTTGTTATCATTATGCCGTTGGATCAATTGTTACCTTGGTTGCGATTACGATCGCATTTGTTTTCGCATTGAAATGTTTTACATAGTTTCAATGTATGGTTTAATTAATTAGATGCTCTGGAGAGCTATATGTTGTTAGATGAGAATTATGTATGTACTTTGGTTTCAATGTGATGATGAACTTCTATTAATTTGGTCACTTAATTATCTATTCATGATGTTCTGTAATGGTTTTTGACACACTTAATTATATATAATGCATGCAGATGAACCGGCAACGGATGTACGGTGACAGACACACCCCCGAGTACATTAAGGGCGTGCATGATTTTCTCGAATTGGCTGAGGCAATCAAGCAGAATGGTTTTATGTGTTGTCCATGCCCTATATGTGGGAATACGAAGTCATACTTCCCAATCGGAAAATCCTTCACACCCACATGCTTTACAAGGGTTTCATGCCACACTATAATGTTTGGACGAGGCACGATGAAATAGGGGTTATGATGGAAGACGCATTTAAGAAGCAGAGACGGTGACAACTATGTGCCCCTTTGAATATGGTGATGCTGCAACAGGGGAAGTCTTTGAAGATCAAGAGGAACCAGACGATGTGCCCAATTATGTCAAGAACGGGGAAGCTGCTGAAGATCAAGAGGAACCAGACGATGTGCTCGATGATGATGATCTCCGCCGGGTCATTGTCGATGCAAGGACTCAATGCAAAAGTCAAAAGGAGAAGCTGAAGTTCGATCGCATGTTAGAGGATCACAAAGAAGTGTTGTACCCCAATTGCGAAGATGGCAACACATAGCTCGGCATCTGCATTGGAATTGTCAAGTGGAAGGCAGAGAATGCTGCGCTCGACAAAGGATTTGAGAAGCTACTGAAAATATTGAAGAAGAAGCTTCCAAGGATAACGAATTGCCTGACAAAGACATATGCAAAGAAAGAAGGTCGTATGCCCTCTAGGAATGGAGGTGCGTAAGATACATGCATGCCCTAATGACTGCATCCTCTACCGCAATGTGTACAAGGATCCGAACGCATGCCCGGTATGCGGTGCTTTATGTATAAGATCGGACGAGATGACCTCGTGAGGTTGACGGCGAGCCCCGGGAAGAGGGTTCCTGTGAAGGTGATGTGGTATGCTCCTATAATACCACGGTTGAAATGTCTGTTCAGAAACGGAGAGCATGCCAAGTTGATGCGATGGCACAGTGAGGACCGTAAGAAAGACGGGAAGTTGAGAGCACCCGCTGACGGGTCGCAGTGGAGAAAAGTCAAGAGAATGTACTGGGCTGAGGTTGCAAGTGACCCAAGGAACGTATGGTTTGCTTTAAGCGCGGATGAAATTAATCCTTTCGGGGAGTAGAGCAGCAATCACAGCGCCTGGCCCGTGACTCTATGTATGTATAACCTTCCTCCTTGGATGTGCATGAAGCGGAAGTTCATTATGATGCCAGTTCTCATCCAAGGCCCTAAGCAACCCGGCAACGACATTGATGTGTACCTAAGGCCATTAGTTGAAGAACTTTTACAGCCGTGGAATGGAAACGCTGTACGTACGTGGGATGAGAACAAACATGAGGAATTTAACCTAAAGGCGTTGTTGTTCGTGACCATCAACCATTGGCCCACTCTCAGTAACCATTCAGGACAGACAAACAAGGGATACCACGCATGCACGCACTGTTTAGATGACACTGAAAGTATATACCTGGACAAATGCAGGAAGAATGTGTACCTGAGCTATCATCAATTTCTTCCCACCAACCATCAATGTCGAAAGAAAGGCAAGCATTTCAAAGGCGATGAAAGATCACCGAAAGAAGCCCGCCATGCGCACCGGTGATCACGTACTTGCTATGGTCAATGATTTACACGTAATCTTTGGAAAGGGTCCCGGCGGACTAGCTGTTCCGAATGACGCTGAGGGACACACACCCATGTGGAAGAAGAAATCTATATTTTGGGACCTACCCTACTGGAAAGACCTAGAGGTCCGCTCTTCAATCGACGTGATGCACGTGACAAAGAACCTTCGCGTGAACCTGCTAGGCTTCTTGGGCGTGTATGGGAAGACAAAAGATACACCGAGGCATGGGAGGACCTGCAACGTTTGCACGAAAAAAGACGGCATGCCTCAAGCAAAGATATGAAGGTCCCGCCAGCTACGCTCTTATGAAAGAAGAGAAAGAAATCTTCTTTGAATGCCTGCTTTCAAGATGAAGGTCCCGATCGCTTCGTCGAATATAAAGGGAATAATAAATATGCTGAGAAAAAGTTCCGTAACCTAATGTCTCATGATCGCCACATGATTATGACACAACCGCCTTCCGGTTGTAATCGAGGGTGCTTCTACCGAAAAGCGTCCGATTAGCCATTGTGAAGCTATGTGCATTCCTCAATGCAATCTCTCAGAAGGTGATCGATAAAGAAATCGTACCAAGGCTAAGGAGTGATGTGGCGCAATGTCTTGTTAGTTTCGAGCTGGTGTTCCCACCATCCTTCTTCAATATCATGACGCACGTCCTAGTTCATCTATTCGATTTAAATTGTCATTCGGGGCCCGTATTTCTACACAATATGTTCCCCTTTGAGAGGTTCATGGGAGTCCTAAAGAAATATGTTCAGAATCGCTTAGGCCAGAAGGAAGCATCTCCATAGGCCATCAAATGTAAGATGTCATTGGGTTTTGTGTTGACTTCATTCCCGGCCTTAAGAAGATAGGTCTCCCTAAATCGCAGATGAGGGGAGACTGATCGAAAAGGCACGCTTGGACCGGACTCAATAATATGCAGGGACGGATATTCTTGGTCTCAAGCACACTACATAGTTCTACGTAACTCTACCTTGGTGACCCGCATGTCGATGAACACAAGAATGTACCAAGGCCCAAACACCGGAGTAAGCAAGGCGATGACTGGATTACATGTGAACACATCAGGACTTTCAGCAGTTGGTTGGAAACACGCCTCGTGAGGTGACAACACTATTTGTGATGAGCTTTACTTGTTGTCCAGGGGACCATCTATGACTGTATTGACTTACAAAGGATACAAGATAAATGGGAATAGATTTTACACGATCGCCCAAGATCAAAAGAGCACCAACCAAAACAGCAGTGTCCGCTTTGATGCAGCAACCGAGAGGGGAAAGGACACATATTATGGTTACATAGTGGACATATGGGAACTTGATTACGAACATGATTTTAAGGTCCCTTTGTTTAAGTGCAAATGGGTTAATCTGTCAGGAGGCGGGGTACAGGTAGACCCAAAGTACGGAATGACAACAATGGATCTGAAAAATCTTGGGTACACTGACGAACCATTCGTCCTAGCCAATGATGTGGCACAGGTTATCTATGTGAAGGACATGTCTACCAGACCGAAAAAAAGAAAAGATAAGGAAGCGAATACATCATACGATGAGCCAAAGCGCCACATAGTTCTTTCAGGAAAAAGGGACATCCTGGGAGTGGAGGGCAAGATAGACATGTCTGAAGAGTATGAAAAGTTTCATGAAATTCCTCCCTTCAAAGTCAAAGCTGACCCAAGCATCCTGATAAATGATGAAGATTATCCATGGTTACGCCGCAATAAGCAAATGACACAAGCGAAGAAAAACTGAAGACTTTCTCCCGCAACTATTATGATGATACCATGCCAACTTTGTAACAGACGAGTATGATACCATTGTCCGTTTTATACATGCACATGCTATGTGGGTGAAATTATGATACCATGCCAACTTTCAACTTTTTCAGAGTTCATTTGAAATGCTTTAATGTCTTATGGTTCGGCCCTCGTAATACCATTAATCCCGGTTCGCTCCATGTCAACTATGTTCTCACCAAGAACTCTCAAGAGGGCAGCCACGTGAGCCATTGGTCCCGGTTCGTCTGGACCTTTTGGTCCCGGTTCCACACACGAACTGGGACCAATGCGCCGCCTGCTCAGAACCATTAGTCCCGGTTTGTGCCACAAACCGACTAAAGGGTTGGTCCTCCTGCGTGTTGATTAGAGTTTAGTCCCACCTCGCCAACCGAAGGGCGCTCACACCGGTTTATAAGCCCCTCCCTCTCTGCCTTGTTGAGCTCCTCTCAAAGTGAAAATAGATGCCCTTATACAGGGAGTTTGACCTAAATTCATTAGGCGCATCTATGCTCATTTTTTTTGTAAAGTGAATCACAAACTTGCGATTTTTACACAAATTTCAAAGAATTCGAATTTTAACTATTCAAATTTGAAAACTAATGGCACTAACAGAAAGTTTATAATTTTTGTAAAACTAATGGCACTAATGTAAAGTTTATAATTTTGTGACCTAAAAGAAAAATAATTAAAAATAAACTTTAATAAAATAAATAAAATAGCAACAAAAAGTATTTTGTTGTAAGTAGAAAAAAAATAAAATAAATAAAGCAACAAATAAAACAAAAAAACAAAATAATTTTTTCTAAAACTAATGGCACTAACAGAAAGTTTATAATTTTGTGACCTAAAAGCAAAAAGAATTAGAAATAAAGCAAAAAACAAAACAAAATAAATAATCCAAAAAAGAAAACAAAAAAACTGGAAAAAACATTGAATTTTAAACACCGGAATATTAAACACCGTAATTATAACTATCCAAATTTGAAAACTAATGGCACTAATGTAAAGTTTATAATTTTTGTGACCTAAAAGAAAAATAATTAAAAATAAACTTTAATAAATTAAATAAAAATAGCAACAATAAATATTTTGTTGTAAGTAGAAACAAAATAAAATAAATAAAGCAACAAAGAAAACAAAAAAACAAAAAAAGTGCCACCTACCGCCCCCACGGCCCGAATACGACTAGAAACCCTACCATGGGCCAGATTCAGCCCGCAGGAGGCCCAAGAGGGCCCACAGCACACAACAGACGTTAGGCTCGAAAGCCTACAATTGAGAGGAGCTCGAGAGGGTGGGCACATCAGCGCTTATAAACCACCCTCGAGCTCTCTCAGCTAGCGAGGTGGTACTAAACTTTTGACGCGGGGCAGCGCAAGGCTTTTGGTCCTGGTTGGTGCCACTAACCGGGACTAAAGGCATGCATTGGTACCGGTTCGTGGCATCAACCGGGACCAATGCCGCCCTTTAGTGCCGGTTGGTTCTACTAACCGGGACCAAAGGCCGCCGCTTCCGCCTCTTTGGCTCTTGAAAAAGAGGCATTTGGTCCCGGTTGGTGGCACCAACCGGGACTAAAGGGTGGCATTGGTCTCGGTTGATGCCCCGAACCGGGTGTCGTGGTTCTAAGTCTGACAGTAGAATGGGGGTAGGTATGGAGAGGCAAGATACTAGCTATGGAGTAGTTGTATACGCACGAGTTTTACGAAGTTCAGGCCCTTCTCGGAGGAAGTAACAGCCCCACGCCTCAAGCCCGTGAGGCGGTCGCATCGGATTATATGTGTATGAATTACAGGTGCGAACCCCCACGTGTGGAGGGGTGGCTTATATAGAGTGCGCCAGACCCCAGCCAGCCCACGAGCGGAGGGTTAAAGGTACATTAAGGCCAGGCGCATCGGTAACGCCTTACATAAAGTGTCATCATGACCATAAAGACTACTTAATTACTGCACCGCTTGGGGCACAGAGTGGTTCTTGAACTCACGGTGGTCGAGTGGGTCTTCATGGTCGAGTGTCTTTGAGTCTGCCGAGTGAAATCCTACCAGGTCGATCTGGAAGGCCGCTTTCTTCTAAAGATGTCCTTGGGGAGGGTACCTTGGACAGGTTCATGACCCTACCCTAGGTACATGACTTCATCATTAGCCCCGAATGGATGGAGGTTCGAATGAGGAAGGAGTTGATAATCTTTCCGACCTGTTTTTGTGTCATGAAAAGTCGCCTTAATCGGATCAATGACTTTTAGTGATGGTGTCAACTTCTCTTTCGATCGCCTTGATCCGTTCTTCACATCTGTCGAAAGTGAACTTTATAGACTTGAAGATCTCCAAGCGACGGATCGGAGGAAATCTGCCGTCTGACGAGTTGCTTTGTTAGCGGATTTAGCGGGATCCGAATTTCGGAAGCGCGCCAAGCGAGAAGGCTGCTTGGTACTCGGATGGGATAAGGCGAAGACGCCGATCTTGGCGCCACCTTTTTCTCCACGACGCGCTGACTTGTTGTGGGGATTTGAAAGGATTGCCCGGGCCTACCGATTGACCCACTGGAAGCAACTTCATATAAGGCGTCAGGCGGGGTCTTTTGAACAGTGCACCCTCATTTTCCCTCCCCTGCCCTTAGATTCATCTCGCCGCTACCAGTAACCTCGCTCAGCGCTGCTGCTCGTTCGCTCGCTTCGCGGCGACAATGGTGAAGGAGAAGACGGCGGCCTTGGAGCGGGCAAAGAAGGCGGCATTTACGAAGGCGAAGGGGAGAGCGACCACCGGGCGGATCTCGTCGCGTCCACCTGCCGCAAGGTTTGGTCCAGGGAGATTGATCCGCTCGACTATCACCTGTAAAGACCTCGACAGCTGGCTAACGAGGGATTGATCCCCCATGGGTCGGCAAGGCTTCCGGGACGGAGTGGCAGCCACAAATTTCGTGGAGGGTGAGTGCGCCCTCTTTGCCACCCATGTTGATCGCGGATTTTCTCTACCGCCGAATCTTTTCTTTCGGGTTTTTCTGAACTTCTTTGGAGCACAACTCCATCACTTCACACCCAACTCCATTGCCTATCTCGCTGCTTTCGTGTCTTTGTGCGAAAACTTCTTGGGCTGTCGGCCACACTAGGGCCTCTTCAAACACATATTCACTTGTCGCTCACAGACGGTGAAAAATGCTAGTCTGAATGATGAAAGAACCCAAGTAATCCAGATGTGTGGGGGTCTTGGGGTCCAGATGAGGGGTAAAAGTGCCTTTCCGGCCATGACTCTTCCCGATTCAGTTAGAGGGTGGCAGTCGACCTGGTTCTATCGCTAAGACCAGTCGACGCCTTGAGCGGCCGACCGACTCCTCCTTTCTCCATGGGTCGAGTGAACAAGCCATCCTCTCTGAAGGTGCTTTCGGAGGAGAAGGTCCAGGTTAGATTGTTGATGGAGCGTGTAGTCCAGCTCATTCGCGACGGAGTGACCAGCATGGATCTTCTGGAGGTTTTCCTTCGACGGCGCATTCAACCGCTCCAATACCAAGGCCACCCGATGTGGTTGTATTCTGCATCAAGACACAATCCGGGTCCACCTGCAGGAGGTCGACGACGCCACATTGGAGAGGTGGATGACTGCCATCACAAGGAACAAAGATAACCCTCGTGGAGCTAGGAGGATCCCACCACTCGACCAATCTTACGAACTGCATAAGGTATGACCACTTATCTCCGATCAGTGATCCTGTTGCATTCGCTCTGCCCGGCCGCGAATCGGCCGATTGACTTTCGCCTTTGTTTTGCTGTCTTCTAGGCCACCACTGAGATGTACTCGATGCCCAGCGGGGCACAAGAACAAGTCGAAGAATAAGAAGGAAGCGGAGGCGAAAGCCAGGAGGAATGGGAGTCCGACGGTGAGGAGGACGAGGGAAACGACAGCTCTGATGGAGAGGAGGAGGAGGAGGAAGAGAAGGAAGACGTGGATTCTCCCCACTCGGAAAGGCGATCCAAGCTGACGCATGATCCGTTGGTCGAGCGCGGTAAGGCTATCACGCTTGGGTTAGGCGATCGAAGCGCCCTGGACGACTTCTCCAAAGGCCGAATCGAGAAACCGCCAAAGCAACCCCGAGCAACGCTATCAAAGCCGACGAAGGCCCTGCCCAAGATGAGGATGGTCATTCCCACCATTTCCGGGTAATCAGCAGAACTTGTGTTTTCCTGTTTATCATGGGTGTACTTTTGGTCGACTCGTTTGACTGATCAACTGATTTCTGAAATCTGTAGTGCTGCCACCTCCGAGACCTCAGCTAAGCACGAAGATCAGGAAATGGAAGATGACGCCACCTCCAACCTTGGTATGATCTCTGCAATATTGCTTTATGGTTGATTGGATTTCTTTTTTTACCTTTGAATCTTTCTTGTAGTTCCACCTCATGTCATTGATCTCCCTGACGACGATGATGAAACACCGCTGAGGAAAAGGAAGGACAAAAAGGTTCCTGCTGGCAAGGCTACTCAAGTTATATCGCTGCCTGAGACGCTGGTTCACGAGGGAGGCGACACCACTGGCTTCTGTGTCCTTTGCTGTGTCACCGACGCAGTGTCCGCCTTCATCGCCGATCGCTGACCCGCTTTTCCTTTTGCCACACACCACGTCCGGGAAGACCAAGTGAGTGCTGCTAAGGAGGCCATACGCCAGCAGGGATCATGATGGAGCAAGTGAAGGTGGTCCGGGGCCAGCCAGCGGCTTATGATGCAAGCTCAGCTCTTGAGCAATGTCCAAGTAAGTTGGTCGCTGCTTGTTCTGTTAGGATATGCTACCTGAAATTTCTTCTTTCGAAGGGTTCCATATCTCAGATCTCAGATACCCACTAGGCGGGTGTGTCGATTGAATTTTTGTACCGGTGGGGCACGCTGAGTGCACCCACCGGTGTAGCCCTCGAGACTATGGTGGATCATGGCAGGTGACTATAGTCTTTATACTTTGAACTTCTTCACTCGGTCCGGTCGGGCCATGTTGAATGGATCTTTGGAACTAGTGGAGGCATCGCTTGAGTGCACCCATCGGGTGTAGTCCCGAGACTATGGTGGATCTGCCGGGCACGACTATAGTCTAAGGAACTGTTTTTTACACGGCCGATCACGACAGTTGGCTATGGTCTTAGGATCATAACCTTTTTGCCTCTTTCGGTCGAATCGTCGAACCGGATTGGTAAAACCAAGGGGGCATCGCCGAGTGCACCCATTGGGTGTAGTCCCCGAGACTACTGTCGAATGTTTTGATTCGACTGTAGTCTTAGAAATGCTATGATTTTTCTTTAGTCACTCGGAAGTGACCTGTCTTTGATGTTTTGTCGATTGACTCTTCGCAGAATTCTTGCGAGATCGTGGCCCGCTATACCGAATTGGAGAACAAACAGATCCAGCTCAACCTTGACTTGAAGCTTGCTCAGGAGAACTTGCAAAAGGCGAGAGACGAAGCAAAAGGTATGGCTGGTGAGAACTTGACGACTGTCTTTGTCTTTATACCCATTCTCAACTCTGGGCTTATTGTTATTTTGCAGAGAAACTGGAGGAGGCTCTGAAGAAGAAAGACCACGACCTTGCAGAGAGCCTGAGAAGGCGGCTTTTGGAGAAAACAAAGCTCATGGAAGAGAAACTGGTCTCTACCGGCAAACTCAAGAGGAGAATACCAAACTCAAGGTTGTTTCTCGACGCCGCCAACAAGGAGGTTAGCCGATCAAGAATGACAAAGTTACTCTGACCGACAAGGTCAAGCGAACTCGCTGGGAAGAGGAATGCTCGAGGCTTATCCGGGAGGGCTCGCCAAAAGTTATTCCTCATGCTCGAAGCTAATCTCTTTACCCGACTGCCTAGTTATCACCGATCGATCATAGAACTATTAACTTGAACCCGAGTTGCATTTACAGAATTCTGTCACAAGACTTCAAGAGGAGACCAATGAGTGGAGACAAGCCTCGACCCCATCAACTCTCCCGTGAAGGATGAAGCCGCTATGAACGTGTTCGACTAGAGTCTCGCATTGCTTTGGTGTGGTGGACTATCTTGCTCGACCGAAAGCTGCGGTGTCGCTGGATCGACTCAACACTCGCCGCACCAGACGCTTCGTAATGACCTCGAAGTCCTTAATGACTCGAATCGAATGAGGTTCCATGTCGAGTGCAAGAATGGAAAAAGTCTTCGCCAGTGCGGTGGCCGATGTTGCTCTGTCTCGGTTCGTGGTCCACCGCAAGGAGGCGCTGGAGGAAAAGTCAAGGCGTCCATCAAAGTTGCCAGTACCAAGAAGTATGATTTCCGATCTTTCATGGAGACTTTCATCACCGCTGCCACCAGGATTGCTGATGGGATCGACCTTGACCAGTTTGTGGCTCCTTCCAGTCCTCCACCCGAGGAGTAAAAACTTCTATGCTCTACCTTAAATTTGCCTCAGAATGCCGAGTGGTTTTGTAACCGATAAAACTTAACGGGCTTAACGCCCGAGCACTTTCGAATCCGTAGGACGTTTATCCGAACTTGGTTTATCATTGATCATGCTTTTATTTGCCTTCGATGCGACTTTGCTTTTCATTCGGAATATACTTCAATGTTTGAGCAACATCCTTGAGGTGAATATCCAAATGACTTGCACTTCATCGATTTTGCAGTGTAGGGATGAAGTACAAAGCTGCGATCGACCTCGCCGCCCTTGCGGATCGGGATGGACCGCACGTGGTACTTGTGGTGCAGCTCGAAGGAGAAGGTAGCAATGACCTGCACCTCGTCAGTTCTTTATGGATTGGGATGGACTGCATGTTGTACTTGTGGCGCAGCATTCAAGGAGACGTTAATTGTCGAACTGTCTCTCGTCATCCTTGCGGATCTGTTTGGATTTCTTCCTTCGGCGTTTACTGGACTGCAGCTAAGCCCCCGTGTTGGTGGTTTGCTCTCCACTCGGTAGGGTTTTAAATACTTAGGCGTAGCATCGGACTGCAGCTAAGCCCCGAGTGGGAGGTTTGCTCTCCACTCGGTAGGATTTTTCAATACTTAGGCTAGCAATCGATCAAGCAGCTAAGCCCCGAGTGGGAGGTTTTCTCCACTCGGTAGGATTTTTAAATACTTAGGAGTACTGGACTGCAGTTAAGCCCCTCGAGTGGGAGGTTTGCTCTCCACTCGGTAGGATTTTTCAGTACTTAGGCGAGTACTGGACTGCAGCTAAGCCCCTTAGCGGGAGGCAGGCTCACCACTCGGTGGGATTTAAAACACTTAGGCGAGTACTTGGACTACAGTTAAGCCCCGAGTGGGAGGATTGCTCTCCACTTTCGTAGGATTTTTCAATACTTAGGTAGCAGTCTTTGGACTGCAGCTAAGCCCCCGTGAGGGAGTCCTGGACTAGGGGGTGTCCGGATAGCCGAACTATCATCTTTTGCCGGACTCCAAGACTATGAAGTTACAAGATTGAAGACTTCGTCCCTTGTCCGGATGGGACTTTCCTAGGCGTGGAAGGCAAGCTTGGCGATACAGATATGTAGATCTCCTACCATTGTAACCGACTCAGTGTAACCCTAACCCTATTCAAAGGTCTATATAAACCGAAGGGTTTTAGTCCCAGAGGACTAACAACAATCATACCATAGGCTAGCTTCTAGGGTTTAGCCTCCTTGATCTCGTGGTAGATCTACTCTTGTACTACCCATATCATCAATATTAATCAAGCAGGAGTAGGGTATTCCCTCCATCGAGAGGGCCCGAACCTGGGTAAAAACATCGTGTCCCTTGTCTCCTGTTACCATCCACCTAGACGCAGAGTTCGGGACCCCCTACCCGAGATCCACCGGTTTTGACACCGACATTGGTGCTTTCATTGAGAGTTCCTCCGTGGTCGTCACCTATAGGCCCGATGGCTCCTTCAATCATCAAGAACGACGCGTCCAGGTGGTGAGACTTTTCTCCCGGACAGATCTTCATATTCGGGCGGCTTTGCATCAAGGGGCCAATTCACTTGGCCATCTGGAGCAGATCGAAAGCTACGCCCCTGGCCATCAGGTCAGATTTGGGAGTTTGAACTACACGGCTGATATCCGCGGAGACTTGATCTTCGACGGGTTCGAGCCACAGCCAAGCGCGCCGCACTGTTTCGATGGGCACGATCTAGCTCGCTACAACAGTGTCCTGGAGGCCGCACCAGCGTCCACTCCGACCCTTAGCTCGGAGCCGACTCCCCCTATCGAGGACAAGTGGTTGGACACCGCCTCGGGGGCTACCATCTCAACGGCGATTGAGCTGAACTCCATCCCTGTGCTTTGCGAAGACTGTGACAGCAAGGTGCCGGACTCCTCTCCGGACTCCGAACCCTCCGCGCCCCTGCCAATCGAATCCGATTGGGCGCCGGTCATGGAGTTCACTGCCGCGGACATCTTTTCAAAGACTCGCCCTTTGGCGACATCTTGGATTCACTAAAGTCTCTCTCTTTATCGAGAGCCCTGGCCGGACTACGGTCAGGGAAGGTTGAGATGCGGACGATTTAAGAAATTCAACGCCCACCCACCACCCACTTTGTAGCCACTATCGATGATTTAATCGACATGCTCGATTTCGACTCAAGACATCGACAGTATGGACGCATTTATGCCGGAGACGACCAAGACCCAAATACCATAGTGGCAATCGGAAGGCCACCTTGTCATATGACATATACATGGTGGACATCCCAAAAGATGGGAATGGCGATGGAACGCGGAGGATGACCCTCCAAGAAACAGCCTGCCAAGGCGCCAAGCGGCGCCGCTAAATCCCGCCACAAAGAAAACGGTGATTCCGCACGTGAGATAATAACACCCCTGCATAAGCCGAAGACAACCCCTCCAAAGCAGGATTCAAGACAGAGGAGGGAGAAGCCAGCCCGCACGATAGTGCGGCATAAAGAGAGGTGAGGACGATAATTATCGCCTCCCTCCGAAGATGAGGCAAGCCTCGACGACGCACTTAATTTGTCGTGCTCGAGGATCCTCGGCCAACAGAGCTGCTTTCAAACGCAGGCTTATGGCCACGGCAAGCAGCCTTCAAGAAAAAGCAGCAGCAGCTTAGAGCTGACCAAGACTTGCTAGGCTGACAGATGGACTGAAGTCCTTGCAGCCAAGAGTATGAACTCAAAAGCCCTCCAAGAGATACCCTGAACGCAGGCTGCTACCCCAATTAGAGGAAGCAGCACCCAAATCTACATCACCAGCGCATGATGCGGCCGACCGCCACCCGTGGTCGCGTGACAGAGAGGCCTCTAGACCCTCCATTCAAGCCGCACTCCGGCCGCCGAAAAGTACCAAGACATGGGGAAACGCGCCGCACCTGCAAGACGTATTGGAGGACAAGGCAAGGCAAACAAGATCGATCTACGGATCGGCGTGGGCGCCCACGACACGCGTGACGATAACTGCCACGCCAGACATCGGCAACTCCGCCGGGCCGAACACGATGAGACAAAGCTCATATGATCTACGCCGTGATATAGCCCAATACGTAGGCGCCAAGACACCCACTATGCTTCACAGATGAAGTAATGGATCGTCAAATCCCCGAGGGTTTCAAACCCGTAAACATTGAATCATACGATGGCACAACAGATCCTGCGGTTTGGATCGAGGACAACCTCCTCCATATCCACATGGCCCGCGGTGATGATCTACACGCCATCAAATACGTCCCACTCAAGATTAAAGGACCAGCTCGACATTGGCTCAACAGCTTGCCAGCAGAATCAATTGGTTGTTGGGAGGACTCGAAGCCGCATTCCTTGATAACTTCCTGGGCACATATGTGCGACCACCAGACGCCGATGACCTCAGCCACATAATTCAGCAGCCGTAAGAATCGCCGACATAATTCGGACACAGTTCCTAACCAAGAAAAAATCAAATCGTTGATTGTCCGGATGCAAGAGGCCCTTGCAGCCCTCAAACATAACATCCGCGATGAGTGGCTAGCCCGCACCTAGGACAGGAAAAGCCGAAATCCATGGCAGCCCTCACTACACTCATGACCCGCTTATGCTGGAGAAGACAGCTGGCTAGCTCGTAGTAACAACTTGACCAAAAACCCTGGTAGTTCGGATACCAAGGACAGCAATGGCAGGTCACGTCGCAACAAGAACAAGCGCCGCATTAACAGCGAAAATGATGGAGATACGACAGTCAATGCCGGATTCAGAGGCTCTAAACCCGGTCACGGAAGAAGCCATTCAAAAGAAATACCTGTGGTCTGGCCCAACTTGGATCGGATACTCGATCTCTTGTGCCGTATACATGGCACCCCCGAAAAACCAGCCAAGCGCACCAATAGGGATTGTTGGGTGTTCAAGCAAGCAGGCAAGTTAAGTGCCGAACTCAATGACAAGGGGCTGCATAGCGATGACGAGGAAGAGCCCCGACCGCCGAACAATAGAGGACAGAAGGGCTTTCCCACAAAAGTGCGGACGGTGAACATGATATACGCAACCCACATACCCAAAAGGGACCGGAAGTGTGCACTAAGGGACGTATATGCGATGGAGCCAGCCACCCCGAAGTTCAACCCATGGTCCTCCTGCCTGATCACATTCGATCGAAGGGACCACCCCACTAGCATCCGTCACGGCGGTTTCGCCGCATTGGTTCTTGACCCAATTATCGACGGATTTCACCTCACTAGAGTCCTCGATGGACGGCAAAGAGTAGCTTGAACCAGCTTTATCAGGATACAGTGCGCAAAATGGGCATAGACCCCTCAAGGATTCAACCTACAAAGACGACCTTTAAAGGCGTCATACCGGGTGTAGAGGCCAATTATACAGGCTCAATTACACTCAAAGTTGTCTTCGGATCCCCGGATAACTTCCGAAGCGAAGAGTTAATCTTCGACATAGTCCCGTTCCGCAGCGGCTATCACGCACTGCTTGGACGAACCGCATTTGCAAAGTTCAATGCGGTGCCGCACTACGCATACCTCAAGCTCAAGATGCCAGGCCCTCGAGGAGTAATCACGGTCAATGGAAACACCGAACGCTCTCTCCGAACGGAGGAGCACACGGCGGCCCTCCCGGCGGAGGTGCAAAGCAGCCTCTCACGGCAATTCTCGAGTCCGGCCAATAAATGTCCGGACACTGTCAAGCGCGCCCGGAGTAACCTACAACAAGACCGCCTGGCACGATCCAAGCAGGCGTAGCAATCCGGCCCCAACCCCAGCCCTCGCGAAATTGCAAAGCCCGATTACGCATTACATAACTACGCCTCGGAGATACCATGGGCATAAGGGAGGGGCACGACCATGGCACGCCTGCACGAGGCTCAACCGCACTGTGGGCTCCCAATTGTGTCATTCTTTTCTTTCTTCTTTTTCTTACTTTTAGGACTCCGTTTTCCAGAAGTCCCGTCTGCACTAGAATTGCCGAACTCACGATGCAACAGCCAGGGAAGCAGAAAGCTACGTCGAGTGTTCGGGTGGTCTCTACTACGAGCATTATACCTGTTTTACATACCATCCCGCAGCTTACCCCTGGATGGGGGACATGTTAAATAGTCCCATTCCTTGCTTACCGCACTATTTGTATCGTTCTGCTTTCATTGCAGTACCTTTGTGAATAAACAATACATAGTTTTTGCCTATTATTGCACTCCTTTCTTTATCTATATATATGTTCATTTCATGACATGTTGCACTCGTACACTTTGGTACGGCCTATACACCAGGTGCTTAAGTACCCCAAAATTATGGTGTGATAAGTCCGAACACTTTCACAAGTGCGGCACCCCGAACTTATAGCATTATATGCATCGGCTCAATCATGTCTTGGGTCAATAGTTGGGTTTGCCCGGCTGCTATGTTTTGGTACCTTACGTTCCGTTATATCGGCTAAGGTAGCACTGGGAGAACCACCGCGATTGTGCGCCCGGTTGAGCTGGGTTGAGCACCTCAAAGGAGAAAGCTAAAACTGGCCCGTCATGATAGGGCGAGAGCCGGTCGCTGTTCGAGAGGTTTTTTCAGGTCCCTAAAGAATTATGCCGCTTAGAGCGAGGAACTGCATTGTCCGCCAAGGCGTGATAGTGCCCGAACTCGGTCTTCCGAATACTAGGGGCTTCGCCAAAATTTAAAATTATAGAATTCTATGGCTAAGTGAGAGTGTTCAAGCACTATAAGTCCGGTTGCCTTGTTCGTTGCGTTGAGCGCCTCCCTCGATGGACCCAAGAATGGGAACAAGAGCGCTCAAGTTTATCCCGAACACCCCAAAGACTGTGGCATGGGGGCTGAAGCCAACGACTTGCCATCTCTCAAATTTGATAAGCGGACGCACGTAAGGTAATATTTTAAATTAACAAGCATTGCTTAGCGCTTGCTCTGAACAAGTTTTCAGCGTCTGTGATAACCAATGCAATTCTATTCAAAAATTACATCTTTGGAGCACTCATCCGCTATACGGCGGGCACCCTTCAGGACGCCCTCATAGTACATCTCGGGCTTGCCCTTCGGTGGCCCGTCCGTCACAAGCTTCTCCGCATCCAGCTTGCCCCAGTGCACTTTAGCACGGGCAAGGGCCCGACGGGCACCTTCAATGGAGACGGAGCGCTTGATGACTTCAATCCTTGGACGGGCGTCCACCAGCCACCGAACTAGCCCAAAGTAGCTCCCAGGCACGGCTTCCAATGGCCACAACCGAACAATGAGGCCCTTCATGGCCTGGTCGCTTAGGGGCACCGGATGTCCGGCCTCAGCATAGTGAGACCAGAACACCTTTTCCGTCGAGCTTCCCTCCTTGGCGCGGTAGAATGCGGCAGCATCAGACACACTACGGGGCAGATCTGTGAATGCTCCTGGAGAGCTCCGAATCCGGGTAAGTAGTAGGTAATTCACTTTTACATTCTTGCTCTGCATAAAGAATGCCTTATCGGCCGCGATCTTCTTTATTGCCTCAATCTCCTGGAGGGCTCTTTGGGCCTCGGCCTTAGCAGCTTTGGCACTCTCAAGAGCCGAGGCAAGCTCGGACTCTCGGGTCTTCGAGTCACGCTCCAAACCCTCGTCTTTTTCCACGAGAGCCTGGAGCTCTTGAGTACCTTCGCCCGGCCTCCCCCTTCTCTCGCTGGTGCGCTCCGCAGCCGCTTTGTTTTCGGCCGTGGACACCGCCTCCTTCGTGGTCGCCACCTCGCTCATGGCCCCAAAGTAGCATCCATGTTATTCCTGTTATCTTTGCAACCAAATCCTTTCTATAAGGTATTTCTTTAATAAGGTATTACTTACCTTCCTTGTCCTCGAGCTGCTTCTTGGCAAGGACGAGCTCGTTATCGGACCGCTCGAGGCTCTACTTCAATGCATTGACCTCCGCAGTCAGTGCGGCAGAGGTCAGCCAAGCAGCCTCTGCATTCCCATATTGACATACTTATGTTAGATTCCTCACAGATATCTTTTTAGATCCTTAGTCCGACTTTTCTTTCCAACAATCGAACTAAGCATCAGGCTACTGTCTATGCGTAATATTTTTACATATTTTAACTTACCTCAAAGCCCGTTAGATGGCTGGTAGAGGCTTCAGCCAGCCCACTCTTGGCGGATCGAACTTTTCGGATCACCACACTCACAATAAAGGCGGTGCTCCTCATTGATGGAGGCGCTGTTAAGCGCCTCAAAGAGTTATCCGGTGCCTCCGTTGGACGGAGGACACCGCGCCTTACCCTTCCTACGAAGGGGGCCGCCACGGACTTCAGAATCATTGAAGGTTCGGTATGGAGCCGGACGAGGGTCGGGCATAGAGCCCTGGGGTCTCGCCTCGCTACCGAGTCCGGGAGGTTGCCTTGCAGGCGCCTCCTGCGCCACCTCCTCTTGACCAAGCCCCCTCGGGCCCCACCTCGGCCGTCCGGCAGGCGTGAGGTGAGGAGTCGGCGGAAGTGAAGTACTCTCCACTTCCGACGACTCAGTGGACCCGCTCGACGAAAGCGGGCTTCGCCTTGGGCGGGCTACATGATTGTTCGGCATTAGAGAACACTATGCAATGAAAAAACCATGGGTATCCGGACACTTACGATCTCGCCAGGGGCTTGGCCCTTGTTGGCCACTCCTCCTCGTCGGTGTCGGCGTTGGTGGAGAAGTCTGGATGAAGTGTCCTTCCCTTCTTGGACCCTCCGGCCTCCCTAGCTGGGGCGGCCTTCCTTTTCTTCTCTCCCCCCGTTGGGAGAGAGGCTTCTTTTTCCTCCTCCTCTTCCTTAGAGGAGGATTCCGCCTCAGGGTTGTCGGCCGATCAGTCCGACAGCCCCTGGCGTCGGGAGCTCTTTCGAGTTCCCGTGGCCTCCTTCTTGGCCTTCTTCTCCGGCACCACGTGAGGTACAGGAGCCAAAGCAGCCTGGCTAATCGGGCGTCCACTGGTCTTCGGCAAGGGGCCGGACAGTTAACCTGTCTGACGCCTTCAAATCCCTCACAAAGGTTAGGGAATTTTAGATCCCAGACAGATTCAAACTATGAAAAAAGAGTCCCATAAAGGGTAAAATAACTTACCTCGCTGGCTTGACGCTGCGAGATGAATCCGCGATCTTCGGTAGCGGATGCGGGGGCTTCGGCGCCCTTCAACAGCACCTTCCAGGCATCTTCGTACGTAGTGTCGAAGAGCCAGCTCAAGGTCCGGTGCTGTGCCGGACCAAACTCCCACAAATTGAAGGCCCGTTGCTGGCATGGGAGAATCCGGCGGATGAGCATAACCTGGACTACGTTGACAAGCTTGAGCTTCTTGTCCGCCAGATTTCGTACGCAGATTTGGACTCCGGTCAGCTCTTCCGAATCACCCCACGTCAGGCCCGTCTCTTTCCATGATGTGAGCCATGTGGGGGAGCCAGATCTGAATTCGGGGGCCGCCGCCCATTTGGAGTCGCGCGGCTCGGTGATGTAGTACCACCCCGATTGCCACCCCTTTATTGTCTCCACGAAGGAGCCCTCGAGCCATAGAACATTGGGCATCCTGCCGCCATGGCGCCTCAAGACTCCTTTGTCGGCCGCCCACTATCTTTGGCTTGACGCTAAAGGTCTTCAACCATAAACCGAAGTGGGGTTGGATGCAGAGGAAAGCCTCGCATACCACGACATATAAACGCGTCGAGATATTGAGGATGAAGTTTGGGGCCAGATCGTGGAAATCCAGGCCGTAGTAGAACATGAGCCCCGGACAAATTGGTGAAGTGGAAAACCTAGTCCATGGAGGAAGTGGGTGAGGAACACCACCCTCTCATGGGGCACTGGGGTTGGGATGAGCTGCCCATTGTTGGGGAGCCGACACGCGATGTCGCCGGACAAGTATCCGGCCTCCCGCAGCTTTTCGATGTGCCCATCCGTGACGGAGGAGGCCATCCACCTGCCTCCCGCTCCGGACATAGTTGGAGAAGGTTGAGGTGGGATGTGCGGAATTGGGTGCTGGAGCTCGAGTGCGCGGAAATGGATGAGCAAAGGAGGAAGAAGGCGTAGGTGAAAAGGTGGATCCTTATCCCCTTATATGGACGGACGGGGTTATCGTCCCCCGCCAGCCGGTAAAACTCGCTTATCTCCCAAGCGCCGTAATCTATGGCGCGGATGGGTTACCCACGTCCGTATTGATGGGAATCCCGGAATAAGGGGGCACGATCTCCGCTTTGATAAGGCGTGCCAAGGAAACCGCCTCGCTAAACGCGCTGAGGCAGGACAGTATAAAAACGATTTGAATAAAAGCTTGGCTGTGGTGTGATGTCACGCCACGGAATACGTCAGCAGATCTGTGCAAAAATTATTCCCTCTATGGTGGTATGTGGAACTTGTTTTGCAGAGCCGGACACTATCCTTGTGTTCAAAACCTTCTATGAAGTATTCTGAGGAGGAACACGCCTTGCAATGCCGAAGACAATATGCGCCGGACTAAATGCGTCATTGAAGCCTGGTTCAGGGAGTTACCGAGGAGTCCTGGAATAGGGGTGTCCGGATAGCGAACTATCATCTTTGGCCGGACTCCAAGACTATGAAGATACAAGATTGAAGACTTCGTCCCTTGTCCGGATGGGACTTTCCTTGGCGTGGAAGGCAAGCTTGGCGATACGGATATATAAATCTCCTACCATAGTAACCGACTCTGTGTAACCGTAACCCTACTCGGTGTCTATATAAACCGAAGGGTTTTAGTCCGTAGGAAGAACAACAATCATACCATAGGCTAGCTTCTAGGGTTTAGCCTCCTTGATCTCGTGGTAGATCTACTCTTGTACTACCCATATCATCAATATTAATCAAGCAGGAGTAGGGTATTACCTCCATCGAGAGGGCCCGAACCTGGGTAAAAACATCGTGTCCCTTGTCTCCTGTTACCATCTGCCTAGACGCACAGTTCGGGACCCCCTACCCAAGATCCGCCGGTTTTGACACCGACACCCCGAGTGAGAGGTTTGCTCTCCACTCGGTAGGATTTTTGATGGCGTAGCTCCGAAGGAGAAGGTAGCAGTCGACCTGCACCTCGTCGTCCTTGTGAAGTGCACATTGTATTAAATACTTAGGCGAGTACTGGGACTACAGCTAAGCCCCCGAGTGGGAGGCTGGCTCTCCACTCGGTAGGATTCAAAACACTTAGGCGAGTACTGGGACTGCAGCTAAGCCCCCGAGTGGGAGGCTGGCTCACCACTCGGTAAGATTTTAAAACACTTAGGTGAGTACTTGGACTGCAGCTAATCCCCCGAGTGGGAGGCTGGCTCACCACTCGGTAGGATTTTAAAACACTTAGGCTAAACGGATTCAAGAGGTTAAGCCCCGAAAGTGAGAGGCTGGCTCACCACTCGTTAATGATTTTTTTAAAAACTTAGGCTAAACGGATTCGCAGCTATGCCACCCACGGGGGGGGAGGGGGGGGGGAATTTTGACAAAAAGTAATAACAATCACTGGGAAAATTATAACCTTCTTGATTTAGATAAACAATCTACAGAGGTACTTTTATTACATCTCATCCGAGTGAGTACTTAAGTATATAAAAGGGGCGAAGCAGCTCAAGATTCCAAGCTTGAGGCTCATCAATCAAGAGATCGACGTTGTAAAGATGGTACTCTCCATTAAGGAGAACACTCGTGACTATGAAGGGAACTTCCCAAGTAGGAGCGAGATTGAGTGGTTTCTGTTGATCCAGTCGGAGGACCAAGTCTCCTTCTTGGAAGGCTCGACTCTTCACATTTCTGGCATGGAATCGACGCAAGTCTTGCTGATAGTTAGTCGAGCGGATCAGGGCCATCTCCCTCTCATCTTCTAAGAGATCGACTGCATTCCTGTCGGGCTTGTTCCGCTTCCTCTTTAGAGTAGAGTTTGACTCGAGGTGCGTTGTGAAGCAGGTCACTCGACAGAAATGCTTCAGCTCCATAGACCAGAAAGAATGGAGTTCTCCCAGTCGACCGATTAGGAGTGGTCCTCAATCCCCAAAGAACTGATGGAAGTTCATCAACCCAAGCACCTGCTGCTTGTTTGAGGTCACGCATCAGTAGGGGTTTCAGTCCTTTGAGAATTAGACCGTTTCCGCGTTCCGCTTGTCCATTCGACTGCGGGTGACCAACTGAAGCATAGTCGACCCGTGTGCCTTGAGAGGCGCAAAAGGCTTTGAACTTGTCAGAATCAAAGTTTGACCCATTGTCAGTGATGATGCTATGCGGAACTCCATATCTGAATATCAATTCTTCCGATTTAAACCGATAGCAAGCATGCATCGAGGTTCTTAATGGGCTTGGCTTCGATCCATTTAGTAAACTTGTCGAGTGCCACTAGCAAGTGAGTGAAGCCGCTCCTGCCAGTTCTCAGTGGTCCGATCATGTCCAACCCCCGATCAGGGCCAGACGAGTGGAATGGTCTTCAAGGCTGAGGCGGGCTTGTGCGACATATTGGAATAGAACTGACAACTTTCACACTTGTTGACTATTTCCTTTGCCGTTTCATTTGCTTTTGGCCAGTAAAATCCCGCTCGGTATGCTTTAGCGACAATGGTCCGAGAGGACGCATGATGGCCACAGGTCCCCGAGTGGATATCTTCAAGAATTATCTGACCTTCTTCTAGCGTGATACATTTCTGGCCGACTCCAGTCGCGCTTTCTCTGTACAAGTGTCCCTTGATCACTGTAAAGGCCTTGGATCAACGGACGATCTGTCGAGCCTCTTCTTCATTCTCTGGGAGCTCTTTACATAAAATATATGCGATGTATGGCACTGTCCAATCGGGAGTGATGACCATAACTTCCATAATCAAGTCGACCACGGCTGGGACCACGACTTTAGTCGGATCATTGGCACTTTTTGGCTGCGGGGCTTCTTCTATGAAAGGATCTTCTTGCATCGATGGTGCAGCGGATGTGCTCCAAAAACACATTACTCGGGAATGGCTTCCCTCTTGGACCCTATTTTTGCCAAATCATCAAAGAGCTTGGTTTTTCAAATGGGTATATGATGAAGCTCTAACCCCTCAAATTTCTTCTCCAGCTTTCTCACTGCATTGCAGTAACCAGTCATGGATGGGCTTCTGACGTCCCACTCCTTCATCACCTGATTAACAACCAAATATGAGTCGCCGTAGACCATAAGGCGACGGACGCCGAGTGAAATGGCCATACGCAACCCATACAAGAGTGCTTCATATTCTGCTTCATTGTTGGAGGAATCGAAGTGAATCTGGAGTACATATCTGAGTTTATCTCCTCGGGGGGAAACTAATACTACCCCAGCACCGGAACCATTCAGCATCTTGGAACCATCGAAGAACATAGTCCAGTGCTCCGAGTGAACTTGAGTCGGAAGCTGCTGTTCAACCCACTCGGCGATGAAGTGTGCTACTACTTGGGACTTGATGGCTTTCTTTGCCTCAAACTTGATATCAAGAGGAAGGAGTTCAATCGCCCATTTCGCCACTCGACCAGTTGCATCTCTATTATGAAGAATCTCTAACAATGGGGCATCGCTGACGACTGTAATGGAATGATTAGAGAAGTAATGAGCAACCTTCTTCGTGGTCATATAAATCCCATAAACAAGCTTCTGATAGTGAGGTTATCTTTGCTCTGATGGGGTCAACACTTCAGAAATATAATAAACTGGGCACTGAACTTTGAAGGCTTTTCCTTCTTCTTCCCGCTCGACCGTGAGCACCAAACTGACGACTTGTCCAGTGGCTGCAATGTAAAGCAGCAAAGGCTCTTTGCTGATAGAAGCAACAAGCACCGGCTGGGTGGAGAGCAGAGCTTTTTGCTCGCAAGAACGCTGCATCGGCCTCTCGAGTCCACTCGAACTTGTCGACTTCTTCATCGATCGGTAAAGAGACAATGCCTTTTCACCGAGGCGAGAGATGAATCAACTTTAAGCGGCCAAGCATCCAGTAAGCTTCTGGACATCGTGCACACGCACAGGGCGTTTCATTCGGAGTATAGTGCCAACTTTTTCTGGGTTAGCGTCGATTCCTCGTTCGGAAACAAGAAAACCGCCCGGAACTCCGAATGTGCATTTTGATGGATTAAGCTTGATATCGTACCTCCTGAGATTGGCAAACGTTTCAGCAAGGTCAGTCAACAGGTCGGAACCCTTTCGTGACTTGACCACTATGTCATCCATGCATGCTTCCACATTTCGACTGATTTGAGTGAGCAAACACTTCTGAATCATTCTCATGAACGTGGCTCCGGCATTCTTGAGACCGAATGGCATGGTGACATAACAGAAGCACCCGAACGGAGTGATGAAAGCTGTTTTGATCTCATCGGTGCATACTGACCGGATCTGATGGTACGGAATAGGTGTCTAAAAAGAGAACCGCTCCACATCCCGGCGGTCGAGTCGACTATTTGATCGATGCGGGAAGAGGAAATGATCTTTCGGTCAGGCCCGATTGATATGTTTGAAGTCGATGCACATGCGCAGTGACTTGTCCTTCTTGGGGACCATGACCACATTGGCGAGCCACTCGGAGTGGTAAATGATGAACTCTGCTGCTAAGAGCCGAGCGACCTCCTCACCAATAGCCTTTCTCTTCTGGACAGCGGACCGTCGAAGATGTTCTTTGACAGGTTTAACTTTCGGGTCAACTTCAGGGCGGTGCTCAGACCAGCCACTGGAACACCGGCATGTCTGCGAGCTTCCATGCAAAGATGTCCCAGTTCTCACGAAGGAACTGGATGAGCGCTTCTTCCTATTTGGAGTCGAGTGTTGTTGAGATGTTGGTCGGAGCAGCATTGGGGTCGGTCGGGTGAATGTGAACCTGCTTCTTCTCACCGGGCGACTGAAATGCCGACTCCGTAGCGGGCTTCTTGGCTCGCAACAAATCACTCAGATCTGCAGTCTTCTGATATTCTTGCAATTCTACCACTGCCATCTGAGCATCAGCAATCTTAGAGCCTTTCTGGAAACACTCTTCCGCTTTCTTCCGATTGCTAGTGACAGTGATCACACCCTTGGTGCCGGCCATTTTCAGTTTAAGGTACACATAACATGGTCGAGCCATGAAACGGGCATACGCCAGCCTTCCCAGAATAGCGTGATAAGCGCTCTGGAAATCCACGACCTCAAAGGTCAACTTTTCTTTGCGGAAATTCTTGAATCACAAAACCACATCAAGAGCAATTTGACCGAGTGACTCAGCCTTCTTTCCGGAATAACTCCATGGAAACTCAAATTCTCGGTGCTGAGTGCGGACATCGGAATGCCCATCCCTTCAACGTCTCTCGCATACAAGATGTTAGCCATCGCCACCATCCATCAAAACTTTGGTCGATCGAGTGCCTTCGATGATCGGATCGACCATCAACGCTTAGCCTCCCGTGGGTGGCAATGTGTGTCGGATGATCAGACTGGTCGAATGTGATGGCGGTCTGGGACCATTTCAGATAATTGGGCGTCGCCGGAGCGACCATGTTCACTTCTCGGTTGATAACTTTCAATCGACTTTTGCTTTCAATGTCAGCAAAAATCATCAGGGTGGAATTGACCTGGTGGTATCCACCGTCACTATCTTCCTTGTCCTCAAATTCACTACTAGGAAAAGGGCTATAGATAGGACTGATTCTAATGGCGCACCAGGTAAGTAGTGCGCCACTACTATATACTAATGGCCCACCGGTTGCTCGTGCGCCATTAGTGTGGAAGACACTAATGGCGCACCGTGCTCACAGTGCGCCACTACTATTGATTTTTTTCCCATTTTTCCATACAAACTAATGGTGCATGGATGGCACACGACCAAGACAGTGCGCCATTAGTATATAATTTTTTTTTCTTTTTTGCAAACCTACTAATGATATCGATAAAGATTATGCCAAAGTGCTTATTAGTAATTTAAATTACTAATGGCGACCGTGCCATGGTGCGCCATTATCATAAAAATTATTTTTTTTACTTTTTTGTAAAACTACTAATGGCGCATGTCTCCATAGTGCGCCATTAGTATGTTGGGTTACTAATGGCGCATGGCGTAGTGGTGCGCCATTAGTAACCTGGAACCAGCTAGATATTTTTGGACAGCCACACCTACACACTCACTTTACCCACTTCATTCCCCCCACCTCCTTCTCTAAGCTTGTCGGCTGCCTCCTCCTCCTCACCTCATTTGCACCATAGATTCATCAAAATTAAGTGGTGAAATTACCTTTTTTTGATAAGTAATTAAGGGGAAAGCTATCTTCGTGTTGTAGATCTACTTTTTTTCTCCCTAGCTCGCTCCAACAACGTGCACATGCACTTTTTGTGGCCTAGCTAGATCTATCTATGTTTGTGGTGTTGGTTGTGTTTGTGGTGTTGCATATATGTTTGTGTTTGCAGGTACCGGTATTTGAAATGCGATAGTTGCCAATATTTTGCGGAATGTTGATTCATTTCCGTTTCAAGTAGAATTTTGGCACTATGCATTCTTTTTTGTCCTATTTTTAGGGAAGGTCATGCCAAATTTTTCTTGGTTCTAAAATATCGCTTTTGCTCTACCCCATAGGCGACCATGGTCCGCACGATCACCGAAGGCATCGTGAATAGGTTTTGAGCTCCGCGAAGGCCGAGATGCTTCAAAAGAACGAGGCGGAGATAAGATGTCCGTGTCGAAGATGCAAGTGAAGAGCCTTATTGCGGACCCGGATTCGGCAGGTGCGGGACCACCTGCTCTTGCGTGGTTTCATGGATGGCTATCGGTGGCAAGGTGATGAAGTTGACTATGAAGTCGTCCATGGGGGCCGAGCAAGAAATGAGGAAGGGCAACAAGAAAACCACCGCATGGCGGGCGAGAAGACGAAGAATCTCCAGGACATGATCACGACGGTGATGATGTACACAATCATCATGTAGAAGATGTCATACATGATGATGAGGAAGATGCCGGAGCAGACGACGATGGAGGCTGGGTGCAGGACCCTCATATTCAAGAGTTGCTTCGCAAGCAGACGGATAACGCAAGAGCTGCCGCCGAGAGAAAGCCAAGCTGGATCAACCGGAGATAGACGCAGATTACTCCATTGTATGAAGGATGCAGAGCCGAGGATACCTGCCTGAAAGTAACGCTCATGGGTCTGGAGATGAAGGTAAAACACAAAATGACCGACGCATGCTTCGACGAGAACATGTCATTCTGGCACGAACGTCTTCCCAAGGGGAACAAGTGCCCGACCAGTTTCGAGGAGGCGAAGAAAATTGTGTGTCCTTTGGATTTACCGCACGTGAAATATCTTGCATCATTTATCGGGACGAGCACACGGAGTTTACCATATGTCCGGTGTGCGGCGTCACTCGATACAAGAAGAGGAAGAAAGCTCCTCGAAAATCGGTGTGGTACTTTCCGATCACTCCTCATCTGCAGCGGTATTTCGCGGACCCTAAGGTAGCAAAGTTCCTGCGTTAGCGCAGCGGATAGGGAGGAGAAGAAGCGGGAAGATGACGGAAATGATCCGGAGATAAATAAAAAAGACAAGATGCTGAGTCACCCTAAGGATGCGAGCCAGTGGCAAGCGTTAAACTTCGAATACCCAGAATTTGGGAAAGATCCAAGGAACATCGTGTTGGGCGCGAGCACCGATGGAGTCAATCTGTTTGGCAGCCAGAGAAGCACACATAGCACCTAGCCTGTGTTTGTGTGGATGTACAACCTTCCCCCCTGGTTGTGCATGAAGAGGAAGTACATTCACATGAGTATGCTAATTGAAGGGCCGAAACAACCAGGGAACGACATCAATCTATATCTGGGGCTGCTTGAAGGAGGAGCTAGACACTTGTTGTGGAAAACGCCACCAATACGTGGGACGCCGCAGAGAAAGAATATTTCCCTATGAGAGCCAAGCCGCTCACGATGGTGCCACGACTATCTCGATTACGGATATCTCGCGGGGCAGGTAGTCCACAGATTTTCTGGATGCGTAAGGTGCATGGATGACACAACGTATCGCCAGCTAGATAGAGATCCCAGGTCCTCGAAAACCGTGTTCATGGGACGTCGAAGGTGGCTTCGCGACGATGACTCGTGGAGGAAACGCAAGGATCTGTTCGATGGTGAAACCGAACCCCGAAAACGCCCGATGTCACGAGGAGCGGCGAGGAAATAGACGAGTTGTTGAAAAATTGGAAAGACTGCCCACCGCCGGGAAAAAAGGTGCGAGCGGGAAAAAAGCGAAAGGCGCCAGAGCAGCTTGAAGGTATGGAAAACGAGGTCTATTTTCTGGGACTTGCCGTACTGGAAGATCCACCGTGTGCCTCACAGCCTTGATGTCATGCATATCGCGAAGAACGTGTGCGAGAGTCTGCTTGGTACCCTGCTCAACATGCCAGAGAGGACCAAAGATGGGCTGAAAGCAAGGGCAGACTTGAAATCAATGGGCATCGTGCAGGGAGCTTCACGCTAATGATGATGATGATGATGATGGTGACGATGATGAGGCGAAGCAGGACACGTAGAAGTCGCCGCAAAGGCAAAAAGGCCAAGAAGACCGGAAATGACTACCCTCCGCGTGCTTCACTCTAAGTCGAGGAGATCGGCAGTTTTCACCGCCTCCTAGGAGTAAAACTTCCTTCTGATTCTGTGGGAAGATAAGCAGATACCTAGACCCAATGAAGCGAAGTTCAGCGGGATGAAGTCTCACGACTGTCACGTGCTGATGACGCAGATACTTCTAGTTTCAATCCATGGGATCATGGACGCGCACGTCCGTGAAACGCTATTTGGCCTATGCAACTTTTTCGACGTCATCTCTCGGAAGTCGATTGGCGTGGGGCAACTCGGAGAAGGCTACAGGAAGAGATCGTGGTGATACTATGCGAGCTTCGATGTACTTCCGCCCGCATTCTTGACGTTATGGTGCATCCGCTGGTCCATATCATGGAGGATATCATCCAACTCGGGCCGACGTTGCTGCACAAAGCATGATGTCGCTCGAAAGGATGAATGGTGTCATCAAAGGATACGTTCGGAACATGTCACGTCCGTAGGGAAGTATAGCGAGGGCTTTTCGACCGAAGAGTGCATCTCCCATCGCACGAATTATCTAGGCATCGAGAACCCGTTGGTCTGCCCGTTCATTAACAGGCACCTCGGCAGGCTCGCTGGATGGGGTCACCGTGAGGGTTGCCGAAATGCATGTCGACTACGCAGGTCGACTCGCCAACTTTGAAAGAGCAAACCTAGTCGGCGCTACAACACATAGACGTGGTCGATCCTTGGGTGGTATAGCACAAAACCTTTATTGAGAAGACGTACAATGACCGAGGCCAACAGAGGGCGGACGGAGATATACTCAAAGAGCACAACTCATGTTTCACGCGTTGGTTCAAGCAGAAGCTTCGCATTACCCTTTACATGAGGAATCTTCCGCGGAAGAACAACTCATATTCGCCTTGTCATGTATGCCGAGCACAACCTCGATGACCTATGAGGCGTCACGATATCCATGACTACACATTATACACCGAGGACAAGGACATGAAGAGCGATGGTTATCAGAACTCCTGGGTAACGATGGAATCCTACTCCGGCAACGACAAGGACAAATACTACGGAAGGATCGAGGAGATCTGGGAGGCGAGCTATGCTGGAGAGAAGGTCCCGATGTTCCGTGTCAGATGGGCCAAGAGCGTCCTAAAAGAAGACCGGTATTTCACCACCATGGTTATACCCGAAGCCAAATCCAAGACCGCGGGCGCAAAAGCGTCACCACGAAAAATGAGCCATGGGTACCGGCTTCCCAAGTGGACCAATGCTTCTTCATTACCGACCCGTCAAAGCCCGGTCGTATTGTCGTGAGGAGAGGCAAAAGGAAGATCATCGGAATGGATGGAGTAGCCAATGAGCAAGACTTGACAAGCACGGCGACCGAAGATCGCACATGACGCATTTACGATGAAGTAGCAACACACACCACAAGAAGAAGCAGGACCACCCTACCTAAATGACGTCCTGCTCCACGTAAGAACTCCATTTGCGAAAAAGAAGGGCAAGAAGAGTGTGAACAGATAGCTAGCTAAGATCGATTATATTTAAATCGTAGTCTTCATTTCTCGATTGTATTTCATAGGCACTTTTTGATATCATGAATATTTTTAAATTTCATGGGCACTTTTTGAATTCATGAGGACACACTTGATCTCGATCCCCCTCCATCTCGATCTCGATCCCCCTCCATCTCGATCTCGATCCCCCTCCATCTCGATCTCGATCCCCCTCCATCTCGATCCCACCATCATGAGGACATTTTTAAATTATTACTGTTTTTATAAAAAAATATTACTGTTATGATTTAAACAAGTTTGAACATATTTAAACACAAATAAATATCAAACAGCATTTAAAATGCATAACAAAAATATTGGGGAGCACTGGGAATCGAACCAGGACCTCCCGGTGTGTGTGCTGCAGGTCTTGACGATCGGCCTAGTGGGTGGGTTCTCGATGTAGATAGGGTTAGGTGGTATATAACCTGACAAGTCGGGCTAGATTAAAACAAAATTCTAATGGCGCACCGAGGGAGGTGCGCCATTAGCTATATGGCACGAGGGGTGGTGCGCCATTAGAACCTCCCCCACTCCACCCATCGCCTCAGACTGTCCTCCCTCCTTCCTCGCCAGATTCCTCGATCGACCCCAAACCAGACGCCGCCACAGCCACCGCCTGGCCCGCCTCGCCGCCCCACGCTTCCCACGCCTCCCTCTCCCCTTCCTCCCCTCGAGCACCGCCTCCCCGAGCCCCGCCTCATGAAGGCCGCCTCCGTCCCCTCCGTGCCCTCCATCCGGCCAAGGCCAGACGCCCTAGGGTTCCCGCTCCAAGGTGGGTGGCAAGCTCGACGCCGCCTCCTCCTCGGCCGCCGCCTCCTCCTCGGCCGCACCTCCTCCTCGTGCGCCCGCCTGCTCCTCGACGTGCCGCCTCCTCCTCGACAAGCGCCGCCACCGCCCGCCTCCTCGGCCTTGGCCGGCTGCTGACAGCCTGCCATTATCCCACAGGTGATTCCTCACCTCTCCCCCTTCCACTCCTCCCCCCTAGGCTACCTCCCGCAAATACCACAACCCTCTTCCCCCATGTTCTAGGGTTAGCAAATTTGAGTGTCCTCTCGTGAGCCTCTCTTCAACTGTTTTTGCTGCTGTTTGGTTCTGAAGATGAGTAGCAAGTATAGTAGGAAGATGATGCATAGTATTGATGAATTTTTTCTTATGAAACTGAAATTATTAACTCCCTCTGTAATTTGTAAGACATCCAGTAATTTTCCTAAGTAATTGAGAAGAATTTATATACCGTAACATAATAAGAACCCTAATTAGTACAGTTTCCGTTAGCACACCTGGTAAGATATAACTTACAACTTTACTAGTATCTCTAGTCAAGTCCGATATTGCTTTTGCTTATATGCGGTCAATTTCTCAACTTGATAACTAGTAGATCAGTACTTTATATATTATCACATTGACTAGGTTTCATACAAAAAAAATCCAGGTTACATAAATTTGTAATTTTATATGGCAATATTATATAGTGGTGAAAGGCTCAGCTCTGTCTGACTAATGCTATGCAATGTTATAAAATGGCTAACAGCCACACATGTGAATCTGTTCTTGATACACCTTTTCCCTTTTCTTAGAATCATCATATACATCTGCATAGTTCAGGTTTCCAAGGAGGTAAAGGAATTGAAGTTCGCATAAAGGCAAAGCAAAGCAACACCTCCAAGGTGAGAAATATGTTCGATTAGGGTACAGTTAGCATCATGTAAGAAAATGGCCATAATGTGCCCTGATAATGATGTATTTTGTCATGAAAATATATAGTGGACTGCCATGATAATAAAATGGTCCTGTGTTTGCAAGCTGTCATAATCTTCAGTTTACTTGACTTTTGAGCCTGCTAGTAGTTTACTTCCATGAGTTGTTTTATTGTCATGGCACATTTGCAATGGAGTTTTATATATCTTTAGCCATTGTTCATTAACAAAGAAGTCAGTTTTGTTTATAGTTTAAAAGTAAGTGAGTGGTTTGAAATTTTGACTATTGGGGCGTAGTATTGTAACTAGAAGACCATGTATTTTCAGAATTGAGCTAAAGATTTGGGGGTAGTATTTCTGGTTTTAGAGCACCTTTGTTGGATGTATTTTACAAAGCAATGTTGGAATCAAAACAATGCTTGTGAGCTGTCCTGTTAAGTTGAGTGAGTCATTAAGGGGCAGATAGAGTGACCCACACCAATTTTGTTAACATTCTGGTTTTGTTAGATAGTGGCTACACTCATCTAGAGTGATACAATTTTCCTTCCCATTTGGTATCATCATGTTCAGTGTATACAGTTATAACATCATGTGGGTTTTTAAGTCTGTTTACAGCTCATGTGGGTTTTAACATCATGTGGGTTGGTGAATGTGGATGATTTTTTATCCTGTGAACTTGAATGTTGCAATGCTGTTTTCTTCAGAGGCTACTGTCAAAAACTTGAGCAAAGATAGGCCCTTGAGTTTGCCTAATGTCGATTAACTTCCGCTCCAAGGCAAATTCGGTACTACATATGTCCTTATTCTCAAGCAAAGGTCATGCTAAAATTTTCCGTGAATTTTAGCATGACTTTGCTAAAATAGGATATATGGGGTACTTACGACTAATGCATGGGTCAGGTATCTTAGTACTTAGTTAAGTAGGATCAATCGCCTCGCCATTCTTGCTTTGCATTAAACCATAGGTGGCAATAGAGCCAAGTGATTAGGCCCAACTTAGAATTCTCCTTAGCATCGATAAACCCTAGATGATAAACCCAACATAGGTGGCAATAGAGCCAAGTGATTAGTGCCAAGTGATTAGGCCCAACCTAGGGTGCCTCAAAGATCGATAAACCCTAAATGATGAAAACTTAACTTGGCTGCCCCGGATGCCTCGGTGTCGATGAGAACCTAAATGATGTACGCTTAGGCTTTTAGGGTGCCTCGGCGTCGATGCCAAACCCTAAATGATGAAAGCTTAGGCTTTTAGGGTGCCTCGTGTCGACAAACCCTAAATGATGAGACGATGATCTTGTTCCTTGACAATAACCAACTTTTGACCAAACTTTTTCCTATTTAGAGCGAAACATGGCCCACAACGATGAGGCCGGTGGTTCGGGCAGCAAGCAATTCCGGGAGCTGTCCCAGAGATGGAGGAACAACCTCACCGCTATGAGGACCCCATGGAAGACACCGATCCTGATTACACAACCCCTAGTGGCGCTGGGATGACACCACCGATGGTGCCGTCGAGGATGCCACCATCGATGATGGCGGCGCACACCCGATGGCAGCCAATCGAAGAAGCAAAGGAAGGACCGGCGTCCGAATGCGCTCCGCACCGGCCAAGGAGGAATTCACTCAAGTGGACTCCGACGGAATCCAGCGGAGCCCAAACATATAGTCAAGGGGTACTCGGTTCAGCTCGGGTGCATTCTCCGAGCACCGTCTCGATCAACACCGAGAACCTTAGGCATAAGGACCGAGGGAATTTCATAACCTCCTCTTCAAGAAGCTGCACGAACGATACAAGTTCCCGCCGAATTTGAAAACACACGCCTCGTGGAATAAAGTGAACAGTTCCGCCCTCACAAAGATGAGCACGGCCCTGTCTACTTGGAGAAGCGCGGTGAAGAAAATGATTGATAAAGGTGATAGGTATGAGAATATCAAGGCGAAATATCCTTTGATGAGCGAAGATGAGTACAAGGAGTTCAAGATCAAGTGCTCGACCAAAGATGCAACCTCCGAATCAAGTCGGTGGGGAAAGAAATGCGGAGTTGAACTTAGGGGAACACAAACTCGGTCCCGGCGGTTACAGAGTGGCGTGAGCCTATATGGGACAAGGAGGACGCAGAGCGTGCCGAGCAAGGCCTACCGCCCGCCGAGAAATACAGCGGTAACAAGCGCATCAGGAACTATGTCAGGCCCGGTACAAGGAGGACCCGATAACAAAGGAGCTTACCACGGATCCGAAGACCAGGGCGCTTTGAGCTTGTTCTCAGTAAGGAATAAACCCCGCCAGTAATTAGCTCCATATGGTTGCACTCTAACTAATACCCAATATTTCTAAATGGTTCACGTTCCTTTCGCAGGAAACTAAAAGCAAGCGCTGGGTCGCCTCGTAGCTCCCTTTCGACAGCCCTTTAAATAGGGCGTTGAACATAATGAAAAGCAAGGATAAGCTCACTAAGCCGACGTCAGCAAAATGGGGGTCATACTATACCGCTGGTGTGCGGAAGGCGAAAAAGGCCAGCTCGGAAGGCCAGACGCGCGAGGTTGAAGCACTCAAGGCACAAGTGGCGCAGATTCCAGAGCTTGTCCAAGAGCAAGTGGAACAACAACTGGGAACGAAGCTCAACGCCATCGTGCCTATGTTGATTCATGGGCTGACGACGTGGATTGCGGGCGCCAATAGGGGCCTCCCCTATTCCCAGCTTCACGGGCCAAGAACTTCGCCAACAATGCAGCGCGGCGCCATTGGTGTCTCCGGGCGGCGCCATTGGTGTCTCCGCGGCGGCGCTTATTGGTGTCTCCGGCGGAGGCGGTATTCGTGTCTCCGGCGCACGCAGACGGCATTGGAGCTTAATGCACCCGGGTACGCCGGCCGGCACCTCGCCAGCCAGCTCCTCCTCTGCTGGGTTGCATGCCGTTGGCGATGCTTCGACATTAGCCGAGCTCGACGCGGCATCACGGTAACTAAGCCTCTCGGCCGATGACTTCATCTCCTTGCCTTTTGATCGGGCATCCTCGACACCTGTACATGTTTTCGTGAGGGCACCGCCGACGCCTTCCTTGCACTCTTCGCACTTCGTGGGCGCCGAGTTGGTCAATGTCGCCAAGGGCAGAATCGTTCAACTGGGCAACCGCATGTTCCACGGTAATCCGATGCCACCCACAGTGTATAGGGTTGAAGTGGTTCGGGTGCTGCCAGGCTGCGACGAGCTGTTACCTCCGGTTCGACCCGCTGGGGCCGACGAAGAAGATGAGATGACCCTCAGCGCCTGCATAAACTGGCCGCTGCTTTGGCCGAAGAGCCAGATTCGTTTGGGGGCGGGGGACACCACCCCACAGACAAGACCGCCAGTCGTGCCGGCGCCAAGCCATGGCAAGAACGCCGCAACGCTACCGGACCTGCCGGACATCCCTATGTCGGACATCCCTATGGCACAGGATCTGGACAGCTCTATGGCACAGGATCCGGACGACGCAACATAACGACGATGGTACATTTCCAAAGTCGATAAGTACTTTGCCGAACATGGGTGCTGTTGGCGGAAGTTCTGCGGGCCTCTTTCTCAAGAACCCAACCAAGACGACCGCAATCCAGCTGGTACGTCGGAGAAATCAATCGCAATAGGCGCTGCTGGGCGTTCAGTTCTCAGGCGACGCCTCCAGCTCCCGCCTTCACCGAGCCTCAGATAGCTGAAGTGCGAAATATTATCAGCCCCAACACGCTCAAGAAAGCGGTCTGTGAGCAGAACTCGGTCCCATTACAGGAGATCAAGAAGAAGGCACGGAAATGAAAGACTAACAAGGGCGCCGGTGCGAGCCAGCCGCACCGAAGTTCGATCCGTGCTCAGGACGGGCCACCTTCACGTAAGGATATCTCGAGGAAGGTGCATGTGGCGGGTAGGGCGATGCTACCGCCAAATATGCTGAATGCTGCAACCGGTGCTATGCGGAGTCTGCACGACAGTGTTCTTTCTTTGGAGAAGCTGTGGTTCGAGAGAGAATGATGTGGCATACCCGGTTTTCGTGGGCTAAGGTGCCGAGGGCAAGGGCTTTATGGATGGCGACATCAGGTGTACGATCGTCCTGCGGTTTGATGACATCTTTGCTATGTTTAACCTTCATCCGCTGCGCTACACCTTCATTCGGCTGTTTTCGCTGAGTATGGAGATGCGGATCATTAGAGACAAGACCTCGGACATCGTGATAGTCGACCCCTTCTACATGCGTGCCAAGCACTTGAACAGCGCTGGGGACCGCCAAGTTGCGAGTTCACACTGAAGGCGTCATTCAGCAAACCCAGATAAGGATAACTTCCTTGTGGCTTACTTTCCGAGTAAGTCATCCCTTAATCGCCCGTAACATATGAGTTATTAGATTTTGATCGTTCTTTTTTCTAACATTCCGTGTTACGTGCGGTGACACACATTGCACACTCATCCTCTTAAGCCCGAAATATTCCATGGCCACGTATTTTAATTCGAACCGTAACTCCAAGATAGACTACACAAATGTCAAGAAAGTTCTTGATGATGTTCTCCCGCCACGCCAAATCTGGAGGCACCTTCACGGGCAGTTCGTAAATGCGGCAAGCACATGTTCTCACACAATACGAAGTTACGCTGTGTCAAGCAGTCACCGCTGGCGGTTCAAGGATGCCTACTACGCCCTCCATCACATGCGGGCGATCGTGAGGACCATCATCAACTTCTGCTACTAGATAATCTCAAAGATTGGGCCGCGAGCTTGTCGGCAGTCCATGACGCGGACCTCAGACAAGAATTCTTTCGCATCCAGTCGGAGTTTGCGGACATCATCCATCAAGATGTCTTTCATACCTTGGGGTAGTTCTTCGTCAATATCAACCGTCCAACAGTGAGATAGATGAAACGCTACAAATGCAGGGTGACAACGACCGCGATTTCATGACCATCACGACAGACAGACGGCGGCTTCATCCATGCTCCTGTCCGATGAGTCGAGTCGAAAGTAGTGATGTGTAGTTCTGAAACATTTATTAGCTCATGTTGTAATTAAACTTTAATGAATTCGTATGTCTCTTTGGTTTGGACAGTCGTTCAACTTAGATGTAATCGATGCTATTTATTAGTAGGACCATGAATCGTGCTATTAATGTCTTGCTTTTCTCTTTCGATCCTTTTGTTGCATACTTACATATTGCTTATGTATTGTCTGTTGTTTGGCTTGTGCATAGAGATGCCGCCGTATGTCGTGGTACAAGGGTAAGGTTCCCGAGTCTCACGCATTTAACGGGAGGAGTGTCGGAGATGTGTTCACCGTTTCAGCGGTAACAGTTACAAAGGTTACACCACTAGGGCGGAGGCCGAATCTAGATATGCCCGCTATCTAGCGGGAGAGAGGAGGGAGCGTTGGAGGAACCGGATGAGGACCAGTTTGATCGCAATGATGCTCATCGTGATGACAACAAGTCTCTTTTATGTGATGGTAGTTTAGATGATCGATATCGACTTGTAATGTGAAGACAAACTCGATACTCGCGGTCTTGACACTTGTAATGTTTTATCTTTGTTCGGTCTTTTGAATTCGGAGACTAATATGATGAATTGTATTCGGAGACTAATCTTCTATTGTATTCAATGAATTTGATGTTGCTGTGTGCTGCTGTCTATATTCTGTCCAAAAATATATTTTGTAACCTGTGCAAAAATCAGAAAAGCAAAAAAAAAACCAAATATTCATACTAATGGCAAATCAAGGCAGAGTGCGCCATTAGTATACCAAAGGATACTAATGGCGCATCAAGGAAGAGTGCGCCATTAGTGTGACAAAGCACATGGTTACATATGGCCCACCGGGAGGCATACTAATGGCGCACTGCCTGGTGCACCATTAGTATACCAGATACTAATGGCGCACCGTGGTGCGCCATTAGTAAAAAATTCTAATGGCGTGCTACTAATGGCGCACCGGTAGTGCGCCATTAGTAGGCAAAACCGGTGCGCCATTAGTAGGCCTTTTCCTAGTAGTGATTTGTCCGACTCCTTTTCCTTATCCTTGGGCTGCTTCCCTTGGAACTGCTGAATCAAGAGCCTACACTGTCGAGTGGTATGCTTCGGGTAAATGAGTTTACCCTCTTCATCTTTCTTCGTGTGAATGTGACATGGCAAGTCCAACACATCATTCCCATCTTGGTCTTTCACCTTCTTTGGGTTCCACGGACCCTTGGGTTTCCCCTTGAACTTTCACAGGGTCACAGCCAAGGCTTCTCCGGAGCGGCTGGCTCGGCTTCTTACGCTTCGATTTGGAGTTCCCTCCGCCCGGCTTCATTAGCGGCTGACTTGTACTTACCACTCCGGAGCCGATCCTCTTCTTCACCATTAGCATACTTGGTGGCAATCTCCATCATCCGACTCAGGGTCATATCTCCCGTCCGACCAATTTCAAACTCAACTCCTCGTTCTTGACACCTTCCTTGAAAGCACAGACTGCACGGTGATGAGACACATTCTCAACTGTGTGGTGCAAGGTAATCCATCTCTGGCTATAATCTCTCGAAGTTTCATTCAACTTCTGTACACACGACTGCAGCTCTGTCAACCCTGCTGGTCACTTGCAAGTCCCTTTAAATGTCCTAACAAACACTCGGGCAAGATCTTCCCAAGTGTAAATCTTTGCTTTGGGTGCTAACCGATTCAACCATGCTCTGGCGAACCCTCCAACATAAGGGCAAATGCATCATAGCTACCTCATCGTTGCCGCCGCCAATCTGGACAGCCACTTTCGGTAGTCCTCAAGCCAAGTGTCGGGGCTTGGACTCACCGGTGAACTTATCGACTCGATCGCCAACCTGAAGTTGGGAGGAATCACTGCGGCTCTGATGGCCCTACTAAAACACTCTGGCCCTGAGACATGAACTCTGCTGCTGGAGGGAACATCTCTGTCATGGCCTTCTCGGTGAGCTCTGTTCCTGTCGACCAAGCCTTGAACAATAATGGATCTCGCATCAAAGCCTGGCTCTCTGGGGTCGACTGGAACCCTTCGCCCAACACTGTGCTGGCGTCTGTCATCTTGTTGCCGAGGAGCGTATGATCCACCCCTTGGGGGAGGGGTGGGCACTCGACGTCGATCATTGCGATCGAATCGGTGCTCATACAGCTCACGGTTCTTGTACTGATCATCACGCCGGCCTCCATGTTCCTCACGCCTCGGGGGCGATCTTGGACTATGGGCCGACCGGATCGAATTCGCAGCCGACGGATCTGCTGTGAATCCTGTTCCGTGATTTGTAATCTGACTGAATTTTGATCTCTGTTGCCGGAGTAAATCTCTGATCTGTTGCAAACCTCTACCCGCCTCCCGGTAGGGAAGGCTGAATCGATTCTGCTATTCGGGCTGCAGCTGCTAAATTCTGAATCGGAGTTCGATATACCTGAGTTGGTTGTGGAAAGAGTGGCGTCGACTGGATTACGGAACCCGTGGTCGCGGCGCTCGTCGAGAACTTCGCTGGAGGTTCTCGATCGAGTGCGCCGCCAGGTTGGCTAATCGCGCATCTTCCAAGGCACGAGCCTCGGGGTTTCTCCAACGATAGGAGTGTGAAGCGCATCCATGTTTCGGGCGGCGAAGTTCCTCCTCTCGCAGCGAAGTGAGGGGCTCGGGTTGGTACTCTTCGTGAGCTTGCGCCGGATCGCCTCCACCGTCGCCTCCGTCGGTGCGGGCAATCTCGAGGACTACATGGTTCGTCGACCATCGAACCTCTGCTGCGGATCGCTGCTATCGCACTTTTCGGATGCGATCTCTGCGGAGCCGATCGATGATCGAAAGCAGGCCGTAGTGAGATTCGTCGGGCTCGATTGCCGCAACTTGGGAAGTGGCCGACTGGCGAGCCATTGCATGCCTCACCCACCGCTGAAGCCTCAACCGACCGGAGCGCTTGCGCCGGCGGGAGACTGGGAGTGAGGATGGCACAAGAACCGACCCATACTGGGTCGATGGTTGCCGCAAGAGGATGCACGCGCGAAAGTGCGTTGCCCCGCGGACGGGGTGCGCGTCGACGTCGAGAGGAGCCTCCTGAAGCTAAGTGGAGTCGTCGGCGATGAACGTGAGCGCACCGAGGCAGATCTCATGACCTTCGACCAAAACTCCACGAAACCATGATGTAGGAGATCGAAAGAATCCCAACTTCTCCAACAAATCGCTAGAACACCTGCCCCATTGGGCGCCAACCGTCGTGGTTCTAAGTCCGACAAAGAGAATGGGGGGTAGGTATGGAGAGGCAAGATCCTAGCTATGGAGTAGTTGTATACGCACGAGTTTTATGAGTTCAGGCCCTTCTCGGAGGAAGTAACAGCCCTACGTCTCGGAGCCCGGAGGCAGTCGACGGGATTATATGCGTATATGAATTACGAGTGCGAACCCCTCTACTCGTGGAGGGGGTGGCTTATATAGAGTGCGCCAGACCTCAGCCAGCCCAATGAAGCGGAGGGTTAAAGGTACATTAAGGCCAGGCATTACCGTAACGCCTTACATAAAGTATCATCATGACCATAAAGACTACTTAATTACAGACCGTTTGGGGCACAGTGGTTCTTGAACTCCTGGTGGTCGAGTGGGTCTTCATGGTCGAGTGTCTTTGAGTCTGTCGAGTGAAATCCTACCAGGTCGACTGGAAGGCCGTTTCTTCTAAAGATGTCCTTGGGGAGGGTACCTTGGACAGGTTCATGACCCTAGCCTAGGTACATGACTTCATCACTGGGACCAAAGCCTTTTCTATATAACCAAACACTCAAGAAATTTCCCCCCACCCGCCATTCTTCTCTCGAACGCCGCCGGCTGTTGCTCCTCGACGCGGCCCTACAGCGTCGCCGTCGCCCCGAGCCGCCTCGAGGTCGCCGTCGCCGCTTCGCCGTCGCCCGTGCCCTCGCCCGGACGCCCGTCATCACTCGCCGCCCTGCCCCGACGTAAGTCGCGCGCCTGCCCGCCCGTCGTCGCCGTCGCCTGCCTGCCCCTTCCTTCCTCGCCGGCCGTCGCCCCTGCCCCATCGCCGTCCTCGCCGCCGAACGCGCCTCTGCCCGTCACCATCCTCACCGCCAACCCGCGCCCCTCCCTCCTCACCTTGGTCCGTGGCCGCCCTCCCCATCCTTGTTTTTTCATATATTATAGGCTTGTTTTTTCAGATTATGTATATATGTATATATGTGAGTATATGTATTGTGTATATATGATATACGCCTTCCTTTTAGATTTTTTGTTCAAATATATGATGATTTGTGTTTTGCTTTTTTATAAAAATGTATATATGTTTGTATGTTCTCTGTGTATATATGTTCATATATATGCAAAAGATAGATTTATATATTTAGAAAAGGATTATCTATATATGTTCTTTCACTTAGTACATTTTAGGTTAGTTTCATTTTTAGAAATGTTTTATATATTTAGGAGAGGAAAAAGAAAATAAGAAGAGGAAAAAGGAGAAGAAGAGGAGACGAAAAAAAGGAAGAGGAGAAGACGCGGACACCACCCAAAGGAAGAGGAGAACAAGAAAGGAATAGAGGAGAAGCACAAAAAATAGAAAAATATTCTATTTTTTCTTCTTCTCCTCTATTCCTTTCTTCTTCTCCTCTTTTTTTCTTCTTTTTTTTTCTTCGATCCTCTCCTCTATACCTTTCTTCTTCTCCTCTTTTTATTTCTTCTTCGTTTTCTTATGTTTTATCGAGCTGTCGACGTCGATATACCCCTCCCGATAACTTCAACACGAGGGGGGGTCGATATACCCCCTCCCCGATAATATTATTTTCCCATGTACGTATGTAAATGGGTTGTCGATATTACCCCTCCGGATAACTTCGACATGAGGTGCGGTCGATATATATACCCCCTCTCGACTGTGATAACTTATACCGCGGGAGCACCCCCGACCCTCTCGCTCGACCAAAACTCCCGAGGACACCCAAACCCTAGAAAAAAACGATGTCAGTCTCCTACCCCCTCCCGCCGCGCCCCTACCCAACAAACTCTCTCGATGCCACCCCAAACCCTTGAAGCATTGTCGAGGCCACCCCAAACCCTAGAGAAGCAGCGTCGAGGGCACTAATTAATATGATTCCTTACTATGATTAGCTAGCTAGTTCTACGTTTGCTACTAATATATCCATCTGTCATGTTTGAATAATAATTGCCATGTTGTAAATATTTGTAGAAACTATGGACACCCCGAGGCAAAGCAATGAAGCGGTGTTGGGGGACATAGTCGCACAAGGAAGTGATGTCGTCTTCTTGTTTCTCAATGACACCGATGGTCTGGAAGGACAGGGTGAAGAAGCAGGCTATGATTATGATGGCTCCTTTGACCCAATGCTGGTGCAAGAAGGAGACCGTGAGGACGGCTCCGGTGACCTAATGACGGTGCAAGAAGGAGACTATGATGACGGCTCTGGTGACCGAGCCGAGTCCGGTCAGGTATATATATTAGTTAAGCCTGTGCTGACTAGCTAATTGACGCATTCATTTTTTTGTTGTGTACACATATTAATTAACTCTCGTCTTTCTTCTTTTTTCTAGCCCTCCGGATCGAGCACAACTTCGGTAAAGAGACAAGTGCTACGTCCTGAGCTTGCGTTGGTTTTCCCCGAAGAGGAGAGGATTATGCAGCACAGTAGCGTAAGTATTTCCATCAGTTTTTGAGAACCAAGGTATCAATCCAGTAGGAGGCCACGCACAAGTCCCTTGTACCTGCACAAAACGATAGGTACTCGCAACCAACGCGATTAGGGGTTGTCAATCCCTTCACGGTCACTTACGAGAGTGAGATCTGATAGAGATAATATTTTTGTTATTTTTGGTATAAAGATGCAAAGTGAAAGGTAAAAAGAAAAGTAAAAACAAGGCAAGTATAAAAGTGATGGAGATTGATATGATGAGAATTGACCCGGGGGCCATAGGTTTCACTAGTGGCTTCTCTCAAGAGTATAAGTATTCTACGGTGGGTGAACAAATTACTGTTGAGCAATTGACAGAATTGAGCATAGTTATGAGTATATCTAGGTATTATCATCTATATAGGCATCACGTCCGAGACAAGTAGATCGAAATGATTCTGCATCTACTACTATTACTCCACTCATCGACCGCAATCCAGCATGCATCTAGAGTATTAAGTTAAAAACAGAGTAACACTTTAAGCAAGATGACATGATGAAGAGGAATAAATTCATGCAATATGATAAATACCCCATCTTGTTATCCTCGATGGCAACAATACAATACATGCCTTGCAACCCTTTACATCCTTTGGGTAAGGACACCGCAAGATTGAACCCAAAGCCAGGCACTTCTACCATTACAAGAACTACCAATCTAGTTGGCCAAACCAAACGGATAATTCGAAGAGACTTGCAAAGATAACTCAATCATACTTAAAAGAATTCAGAGAAGATTCTAATATTATTCATAGATAAGCTGGATCATAAACCCACAATTTATCGGTCTCAGCAAACACACCGCAAAAAGAAGATTACATCGAATAGATCTCCATGAGAGAGGGGGAGAACATTGTATTGAGATCCAAAAAGAGAGAAGAAGCCATCTAGGTACTAGCTATGGACCCGAAGGTGCAAGTAAACTACTCACACTTCATCGGAGAGGCTATGGTGTTGATGTAGAAGCCCTCCGTGGTGGATGCCCCCTCGGCGTGAGCTGGAACAGGCCCCAAGATGGGATCTCGTGGATACAGGAAGTTGCGCCGGTGGAATTAGGTTTTGGCTCTGTTACGATCGTTTGGGGTGCGTAGCTATATATAGGAGGAAGGAGTACGTCGGTGGAGGCGTCGGGGGCCCAGGAGGCATGGGGCGTGCCCTAGGGGTGGGGCGCCCCACCCTCGTGACCGCCTCTCTGGTTCCTTGGCGTAGGGTCCAAGTCTCTGGATCACGTTCGGTGAGAAAATCACGCTTCAAGGTTTCATTCCGTTTGGACTCCGTTTGATATTCTGTTTCTTCGAAACACTGAAAAAGGCAAAAAACAGCAATTCTGGGCTGGGCCTTCGGTTAATAGGTTAGTCCCAAAAGTAATATAAAAGTGGAAAATAAAGCCCATTATAGTCCAAAACAATAGATAAAGTAGCATGGAGCAATCAAAAATTATAGATACGTTGGAACGTATCAACGAGGCCCGAAGAAAAAGTTGTGCTCGGATGAAAGGTTTGAGATCACCGCAATCGCGCGCGACGGCCAACCGATTGAACCCATCCGGACAAAAGAGGCATTTTTGCTCGGTCAAGGGGTTCTTGTTAGGGACAAGATCCCGATCAGCATCCACCAATGGTATAAGCTTGGCACGAAGACCACGAGGTGTCTTATGTTAATGATATCCAGAAAGATGATCTTTGGACTGAGCTGAAGTCAAATTTCACCCTACCGCTAGAGGAGGATCCGGAGAAGCCAGTCATAGAGCAATTAATCAAGTATTTTGCTCTTAAGAAGATGGCAGATCTATTCAGGAGGTGGAAGAATGAGCTGAAAAAGTTTGTCGACAAAGAAGAGACACCAGAATTGATCGGCAAATATGAGAAGATCAGAGATCACTGGCCTGCATTTGTGGCCCACAAGACATCGGAAAAGAGTAAGAAGATGTCGGTGACAAACAAGCAAAATGCTACGAAGAAGAAGCTTCACCATCGCATGGCTACCTCAAAGCCCGGCCTAAGTGGGCGAAGGCTGAGAATGATCTGCTTGATAAAGGGATCGAACCAGAGACAATGAACTGGCCAGACCGTTGCTGGACTTGGTTGTTCGGGGCTGGCGGAACTTTGGACCCTGTATAAGGGAAGTGCCTTTGGACGGACGAGCAACTGAAAATACCAGTCAAGAGGCTTCAGCACTATATCGATGCAGCGCAGCAAGGGACGTTCTTTCCAGACAGGGAGAACGACGAGCTCACAATGACCCTCGGGAATCCTGAGCACCCTGGACGGCCACGAGGCACGCCAGGCTCCGTTCTAAGGAAGGTTGGTTTCCGGACGCAGGCGGTTACAAATGCCAGGAGAGGAGAAAGAAAGTGCAGCAGACCGAACTGCAGGCGCTGCATGCAAGGGTACAAGCGATAGAGGAATGAGAAGCAAATCGCAGCAAACGAACTGCCAAAGCTTCCCACGAAGCTACCCCGCCATCTCAGTGGAGAAGCAGCGTGTTTTCCACCGAGCTGCTTCAGCCGGAGCATGTCTTGACGGCTCCTGCTAGCTACCCCATGGATGCTATCATGGAGTCTCAAAATTGCCACCTTATGATGCAATGGCAGAACTTAAAAGTCAAGGTGGCTGTCGGCTCTGTTCGACCTTACGAACCCGGGCGCAACTTTTCACTTTGTCGTCCGATTCGAGAAGGATATGCTAGAGGCGACGGTGGGCCGAAATAATGAGAGGATTTTAGGACCTCTAGCTTGACCACCCTACGGTGAAGGGGAGACTCGGCTGGGTTCTGCTCTGAAGACTCCATGCCTATGGCGGAAGGAGTTCATCAACCTTCCGAACTGGACGCCTCCGCCTCCTCCTCCTACTCCGGCAAGACAGGGCACTCAGCCTCCTCCACCACCTCCTCCTTCGGCGAGTGACGATCAGGGCACTCAGCCTACTTCTCCGGCGCGTGGCGGCACTCCACCTCCTTCCCCGCCTGCGCCGGCGTGCCCGAGCAGCCAGCAGCCTCCTCCTTCTCCTCCTCGCCAGCAAGGGCGGAAGAGACCCGCCGCCGCCCCAGCTGCTCCGGCGTGTCGTAGTCCTTCTGCTCCGCCTCGTAAGCAGGCATGAAAGAAGACAGCCACAGCTGCTCCGTCTGCTCCGGCGTCTAGCAGTACAGCCAGAGGCGGGAGGCAATACAGATACGGTCCACCTCTCAAGCCTCTAGAGAAGTTACCGTACGAGATGACTGTGGAGGAAAACAAGAAGATTGTGCGGACCGAAGTGAAGGACTTCTTTGAAGGGTTGAAAGCGCAGAGACATCACCTCTAGAGGAGAAGGTAGACCCGGTGAAAGCAAAGCGCACTATCGATGCCCTGAGGAAACCACCAAAGTCTGCGCCGAAAACCAACTATGAGTGCATTACTGAAAAGGCATATCTCAAAGTGGAGCGGTCGGGAAGTACTGTCAGTGATCAAAGGTTAAAAGAACGTGCAGCTGGCAAAAAAATTGCCCAGCTCGGCGAACAAGCAAAGCAATCGTGCCCCCTGCTCAATGTGTCTAACGACATCGTCGCTAATGCTCCAGGGACGGTGCCCGATTATAGCAATCATGGAGATTACCTGCCTGACGATGTAAATTTTGATTTTATGGAGGTGGTCGAACACGAGATTTAGTACGGAAGCCTCTCGTCAAAGATGAAAAATCTCTAACAACGATGATGCGAAGATTCCATAATTGGTACATGAAAACCTGCAGAGATTCAGGGGGACGAATACTTTGTATCTGAGAATTAAAGAGGAGCACGACCTCGTTGGAACTGATCTGTTGCCTCTTCCATTTGAGGAGTTCTTCGAGTTCTTCAATCAAAAGGCCCTCGATAAATTAATGCTCTTTTTCTACTGTCTGTAAGTACTATTTCTGTCATTAAGTCTCTATATGTAGCTCAGCTCTTTCATTGCATGTATTTATAATTAATTATCCTCACTATATTATGTAGATTGAAGATCGTCGAGTGCAGAAAACAAGAAATGTATGATATTCGGTTCATTAACACAAATATCATAGATGAATTTCTGGTTACATAGGACGCCGAAGAGGCTGAGGCCTACTTGCTACAATCATTGATCAAAAATCAAAACAAAGATTTAATACACTTTCCTTACAACTTCGAGTGAGTGTTACTGTCATGTGCATATCTGGTTTCCCTTATTACTCGAGCGAGGTTATAGTAATGTAATTGATGAGTTATGCATGCGTGCGCAGCTTCCACTATGTTCTTCTGGGGATTAAGCTTGAGCGGGGACTAGTAACCGACTTAGACTCGAGACGAAAAGATCCCGAAACGTATGCGGGCATGAGTAAAATGCTCAACAAGTAAGTTCAATCGATCATTATCGCACCATATCGGCAACTTTTTGTTCATTTCCTGATATCTCAAGTAATAATAATTATTTTCTTTGTCTTGCAGGGTTTGGAAACAGTTCACCGCAGAAGCTCCGGGATAGCCGAAGGAGCTGCGATATACATACCCGAAAGTAAGTACTACTAGCTATCTAGTTGCACGTATATCCCGTTGATTCTATAGCTATACTTTCATCAATGTCATTTATAATGCTTCATTATCGACCGATTGACCTCTATTTCTCGTAAAGTGCTTGTGGCAGGAACAAGGAATAATTACTGTGGATACTACATGTGCTACTTCATCTACAACGCGACTTTGAAAAATAAGCGGGGCTACTCTAAAAGACAATATGAAGTGCGTAAGCAATAATATTCACAATTTGATTTTATTACACCATCATTTCTGTTGAGTTCCATTCATATATATGTATTAACCCCCTTCTTCAAATTAGACGTGGCAGATGCGGAATGAACTCCTACCACAAGATCGCATTAAAGCAATTCAAGAGGAATTGGCGGGATTCTTTCTTGACCACGCCATCAATAAAGCCGGAGAATACCATGTGGAAGTTGATTTCAAATGCTAGGGTATTGTAAGAGATCTTACATATTGTATATGTATGTAGCCGATGAGCGTCGGATAGATAATCTGAAAACTTGTTGTTCGACCAATCTCTCGGAGAAGGAGAGGTCGATCGATCACTTCTCTCAGTATGCATGACGAACTTCTGTACTTAATGGTTTCCTTCATTTTCTTACTAGCTAGCGTGTCGAGGGCCTATCTATGTATAGTACGTAGCGTCGACCAAGCACGGACATAGGAGAGGACACTTCTCTCTATTAATTAGCTATCTATACAATATATGAAAAACCTAAATTAACCCCCAAAACCCCCAACCCTCCCCCCCCCTTTCAAAAAAAACAAAACCCCAGCCTCAGAAATGCTCACGCTGCGTGGATGCCTTTTTGGTGCGGTTGGTGCCATAAACCAGGACAAAAGGCCCTCCTGCTGGGCTCGGCGCGACCGCCACGTGGAGGCCCATCTGTCCCGGTTCGTGTTAGAACCGGACTAAAGGTCTAGGGCATTAGTAACGACCCTTTAGTCCCGGTTCAAGAACCGGGACAAAAGGCCCTAACCAACCGGGGTGAATGGGGGTTTTTCTACTAGTGCAACGAAACAAAATCTGGATGATCGTCCGAGAGACATTTAGCACTCCGCTTCTAATGTTCTCCTTGATGTAACAGCTGAACCCAATACCATACGGTATCTGGAACATCAAGTAAAGGTCTGACTTCGGAAGAACAAAGGATCCATAAGGAACTACTTCTAAAATAAGTCGCACAACATCCTCATGGAGAAGATGGTCAAATTACTCAGTCAAGATTATAATAGATCTTCTGGCTAGGTGTGCTGGCCAAAACATCAACCTTGCCGGAGCCTACATCATAGATCATGGAAAAGATCCAACAATCATATCTGCCTGAGATTCAGATCTGGTTGGTGACAGGATATTTCAGACAACATGTCTGGAAAAGAAAGTTTGCAACACAACCCGACGAGATAACATTGCGAGATTCTCGGGAAATGGACTATGGTAGTAAGCTCCAAAACATGAGCTAGTTCACAAGACACACGTGAACATGCTGTGTGGGACAAGCATGACCATAGAAGTCTGATACGTCCATTTTGCATCATGTTTTTATATCGATATTTATTGCATTATGTGCTGTTATTACACATTATATCACAATACTTATGCCTATTCTCTCTTATTTTACAAGGTTTACGCAAAGAGGGAGAATGCCGACAGCTGGAATTCTGGACTAGAAAAGGAGCAAATATTAGAGACCTATTCTGCACAACTCCAAAAGTCCTGAAACTTCACGGAGGAACGTTTTGGAATATATAAAAAATACTGGCGGAATAATGAACCAGACGGGGCCCACACCCTAGCCATGAGGGTGGGGGCGCGCCCTACACCCCCTGGGCGCGCCCCCTTGTCTCATGGGCCCCCTAGCAGGCCTCCGGTGCCCATCTTCTGCTATATGAAGTCTTTCACCCTGGAAAAAATAAGGAGGAAGCTTGCGGAACCTTGGCGGAACCAATCTAGGGTTCCGGCGGAGCTGTTCTACTGGGGAAACATCCCTGCAGGAGGGGAAATTATCACCATCGTCATCACCATCGATCCTCTTAGTGGGAGGGGGTCAATCTCCATCAACATCTTCACCAGCACCATCTCATCTCAAACCCTAGTTCATCTCTTCTATCCAAACTTTGTCTCAAAACTTCCGATTGGTACCTGTGGGTTGCTAGTAGTGTTGATTACTCCTTGTAGTTGATGCTAGTTGGTTTATTCGGTGGAATATCTTATATTCAGATCCTTTATGCATATTAATATCCTCTCTGATTATGAACATGAATATGATTTGTGAGTAGTTACGTTTGTTCCTGAGGAGATGGGAGAAGTCTTGGTATAAGTAGTCATGTGAATTTAGTATTCGTTCGATATTTTGATGAGATATATGTTTTCTTTCCTCTAGTGGTGTCATGTGAACGTCGACTACATGACACTTCACCATTGTTTGGGCCTATAGCAAGGCATTGGTAAGTAATAAGTAGATGATGGGGTGCTAGAGTGACAGAAGCTTAAACCCTTGTTTATGCGTTGCTTCGTAAGGGGCTGATTTGGATCCATATGTTTCATGCTATGGTTAGGTTTACCTTAATACTTCTTTTGTAGTTGCGGATGCTTGCAATAGGAGTTAATCATAAGTGGGATGCTTGCCCAAGGAAGGGAAGCACCGAAGCACCGGTCCACCTGCCTATCAAATTATCAAAGTAATGAACGCGAATCATATGAGCGTGATGAAAACTAGCTTGACGATAATTCCCATGTGTCCTCGGGAGCGTCTTCCTTCATATAAGAGTTTGTCAGGCTTATCCTTTGCTACAAAAAGGATAGGGCCACCTTGCTGCACTTTCTTTACTCTTGTTACTTGCTACCCGTTACAATTTATCCTATCACAAAACTATCGGTTACCGATAATTTCAGTGCTTGCAGAGAATACCTCATTGAAAACCGGTTATCATTTCCTTCTGCTCCTCGTTGGGTTCGACACTCTTACTTTTCGAAAGGACTATGATAGGTCCCCTATACTTGTGGGTCATCAAGACTCTTTTCTGGCGCCGTTGCTGGGGAGTGAAGCGCCTTTAGTGTGCTGAAATTTACTATCACTTGTTACTGTGAAAAGTAATCCTTTGAGGGGCTTGTTCGGGGTATCTTAACCCTGACCAGTAGAGCAAAGAGTTGCTCCTCAACCTACTGAACCTACTGAAAGTGTTTACCTTGAAATTTCTTCGGGTATGATAGAGAAACTGCTAGCTAGTCCTTTTACAGGGGATGGAACATTGCATCCCGATTTACACCTAATCTATGTGGATGTTATCAAGAATATGGTCTTCCCTTTCTCTTTGACGGGAAAGGCATTGACATGGTTTAGGCTATGTGATGATATGGGATCATGGAAATACAACCGATTGAAATTGGAATTTCATCAGAAGCTTTATCTTATGCGTCTTGTTCATCATGATCGTAATTATCTATCTATTTATTTATAGCTAAACTAATTACAGACTCCCTAGAAATTACCACGTTAATTAGAAATTAGGAGCCGCTCATCTAGTGGGACCGAATTATAACGGTCTAGATCAATCTATAAAATCCCGGGACAAAAAAACTCGAGAAAGCCCAAAATCAATCTTTCTTTATTGGTATTAGAAAATAGAATAGAAGTAACAGAAAAAATTAACTCAATATCTTTTCTAACAGTAAAAAAAACTCAATCTCTTTTCACGGTTGAAAACAAAAGGAATCTCTGTCTATCTAAACCTCCACGGCATCTTCTCCCAGTTCGAAAAGCTCCACCGCATCGTATCCCTTTTGAAAAAAAAAACAACCTAGAGCAATCTCTCCACAATCTCTTCCTTCTTATTAGTTATAAGACCAACAATCTGAATGTCGATTAATACGAGAAAGAAGGGTACACCTTTTAACTGCACGGGCGATCGAGCCGCAGGGCGCCGCCACGCTAAAGCAAGGCAAGGAAGGTGAGCCAAGGTAAGGTCAAGCTCGAAAGAAGCGTAAACGACGCCAAGACCAAGACCACAAAGAGCAAAGAGGAAAGCAGACTCCCGGCAAGATCCTTGCCGGGGACGATTTAGTAGACCCAGCAAGGCCCTTGCCGGGGCGGCTCGCCCCACGCCCACGAAGCGGGTCACCTTTGAGTCCACATCCCCGTGGTGGCATGCAGATCTTTGTGAAGACATTCAAAGATCAGATACATACTATAGAAGATGACGACCCTTGGAAGGATCCCGGCCATGGGGGATCACAAGGCCCCCGGCAAGAGCCTTGCCGGGGATGGCAGCAGACGCCGCGGCAAGACCCTTGCCGGGGCTGCGGCTAGGCCCCTGCCAAGGACACCCTTAGGGCCACCATCAGGCTCGCGCCAATCGAGCCTCCACCATGCGGCTGCCTGCGTGGCGACAAGCGAACCTTCATGGAGACCCACCACTGCGCCACCTCAGCTGCCTGCCTGCCTACGTGGCACCACAGGCACCGCTGGCCAGGGCGCATGTCAACGCCAAACTGAGCGGCGGCGGACGAGACTGGGCTCTCCCCTGTCCCCGATAAAGCAAGGACACCTAAGCAAGATGCATTAATGCTGCCTTGTCATGTAATACGAGGATAAACTCGTATGACTGTACCCTTTCCACCTCCTGTATGCCACTGTGGCAGCCCCTTTCCCTATAAAAGGAGGCCCAAGGCGACCAGGAGGGGGATTCGGCTTTTTAGAGCTCCTCACGCCCCATATCTAGCTCAAGAACACAGATAAACTAACCACGAAAGCAGGAGTAGGGTTTTACGCATCTCGCAGCCCAAACCTGGATAAAAGAACCTACGAGCTATCTGTTTAATCTGCTCTTCTCACGACCCCGTGCCCCTCAACCGTAGTAGGGATTCTTGTGATCCCATAGGTGTCGTCCCCGCACCGACATCTTTGGCTCGCCAGCTAGGGGGCGCAGTTGTGAGAATCAGCTCTTGCGGTTCGTTCGACGCTTCTTCATCGTCATGGCGCCCAAGAAGAAGACGACGGTGGCGGTTGGCCCGTTAGAAGTCGGACACCCTGTACCGACGCGGCCGAGCAGCGGACCGGTCGCAGAAAGGACCCGGGGCACTGTTCGCGAACACCAACATTGTCCCAGCAGCCAAAGTTTGGGAGGCGGCGATGTTCGTGCGCCTAGTAGCGGGCCGCACGCCGCCAAATCCAGAGACGGAGTCAGGCCCTCCTTGGTGGCGCAGGCCTTCTAAGATCGCTGCCACCCCGCTTGCAGGCGACGCGAGGGCTCCCAAGACTCCCACACCGGCGCCGACGGCACGCTCTTCTCAAGCAACGCGCGATGAACGGCATAATCCCGCCGAGGACCCCAGGCGTCGTCGCGGAAAGAGCCCCAAGCGCCACCCCTGGGATTCAAAAGACCTGCCCGCTCGCCAAGGCGCTGGTGAAGATGGCGTGCGACCGCAGGGTCGTGATAGAGCTCCTTCTGACATGGTCAGAAGTCGAAGCGCGTCGCGATCCGTGCAGGTTTCACTGCCGGCAACGCCAACAGAAGCCCTGGCTCGCGTGCAGTTGCTCCTCGATTTTCCTCCCACTGCGGGGAAACTCGACGAATGGAGAGCCACCATCCGAGTCCGGTGGAGCCCCCGGGTCGACGCTCTGGCGGAGTCCCACGCACCAGTGGCAGGAGAGCCGGCCAACACTGCAACCACGGTGCACTCACCACCTCCTCGCCCGCCTCATGGACGCCAAATTTCGTCATGACGCATTACGGGCATTTACATCTCCGTAGCATTGTCCGATCCGCGGGCCCACTATGACGAGCACCAAGTCCTTCGGGAACGAGAGCATGAAGAAGCTCGAACCACCATCGAGCACCAGCGCAGAGCACGCCACCAATCAGACAGGCGTGCAGGGCCTGCTGTGAACCACCCGGCACCGGGGTGCCCTGGAGGCCTACCTTACGAGGTAGGCTGTTCGGCTTTTACCCGTGAGCTGCGGCAGTTCCAGTGGCCCACTCACCGCACCTTCAAACACAGCGTGGCGAAAACTAAAGTGGCAAGACCCACCCATCCGAAGTTCCTGGCGTCTACACCATCGCGATGCAAGCTGCCGGAGCCCATGACGATATAAGGTGCTTGTAAACTACTTTCCGCTGGCTTTCAAACCCAACGCCATGTCATGGTTGATGCACTTGCGGTAGACTCTATTTCCTCTGGTCGGATTTGTGCCATGAGTTCAGAGGGCGCCTTCTTTGGAGGCCACCAAGCCCATGGCCAAGCAAGCGACCTGCACGTCATTCCTCAGAAGGGAGGCGAGAGTCTCCGCAAGTATATTCAGAGGTTCAGCCGGGTACAGTACAATATCCCTGATGTTCACCCTGCCGCCATCATCAGCGCGTTTCATCAGAACGTGCGTAACCGCAAGATGCGTGAAGAGCTGGCAATGAACAAGGTGAGAGATGTAGCGGAACTCTATGTTCTTGCTGACAAATGTGCCCGGGCTGAAGATGGAAGGAAGTACCCCGGCGAAGATGCCGGCGTGGAAACCGATTCTTCAAATGAGGATATTGCCGCCCCGGCGAAGAAAGGCCAAGCGCCAAGAATCAGAAGCGCACGGGAAAAACCGTGCTTGCCGCTGAGGGATCTGATGACACCGGCTCCACCAAGAAAACTAAGGCAGATGACCCCGGCAAGGAGGTTGTCGGGTGTGTCGCCTGCCGGGCCTTGGCGGCTGCCGAGAAGCCAGGAAACACCGACAAGCGATACTGCAAGATCCATCGCACCAAAGGCCATGCTCTCGGGACTGCCGACAGGTTGAGCTCTCGCTGAGAAGCAGAGGGCTGAATATGAGAGGCGGGACAAGGAGAAGGGCTCGGATGGTGCCGAGGGTCCGCAAGAAGCGGACGGCCAGACGGGCCGCCACGGCAAGGATAAGCAGAGAGAGGCCCGCTCGGGCCGTGGATGAAAGCCGAAGACGACGATCACGAAGAGGGCGCATTTAATCCGGCGACCAAGAGTTTCGAAAGCTACGAGAGGCCATGTGCGTCGACGGCGGCGCCTCGCTGCATACTTCTCACCGCCGGCTTAAACAGTGGGCACGAGAGGTTACAGCGGCAGAGCCGTCGTTTGATGCCCAAAGGCCGCTGAAGTGGTCCAACACACCTATCATCTTTGACACCGAGGATCACCCTGATCGCACCACTGCGGTCGGGTGCTTGCTGTTGTTGGTTTCACCAACAATACGCAACCTCAAGGTGACGAAGATGCTAGTCGATGGCGGGGCCGGTCTGAACTTGATCTCGCCTCCCGTGATCGAGAAACTGCAGATTCCTGATGGAGACCTCGAAGAGACGGGCACGTTTCAGGGGGTCAACCCGGGAAGAAGCCAACCCAAGGGAAAGGTCACGCTGCCTGTGACCTTTGGAAGCGACATGAACTTCAGGACAGAGAGGATCGTGTTCGATGTTGCCAAGATCCCCTTGCCCTACAACGGGATCCTTGGCCGCCAAGCGCTAGCCAAGTTCACGGCGGCGTCACACTACGCCTACAACACCCTGAAGATGCCAGGACCTGTGACGATCATCACCATTCCCTCCGACAAGAAAGATGCGCTGATTTGCGCTGACCAACTATACCAGCAAGCAGTTGTAGCAGCTACCGCCGCTAGGGCACTCGCTCCTGCCGCTGGGACCCCCGAAGGGAAGAAGAAGAAGAAGACCGGTGTGACCTCGGACACCCACTCCGGCAAGCGCCCCTCTTCGGAGTGTAGCGCTGCCGAGGACGCATCTTAGGAGAGATCCACCGGCGGAAACAAGAAGCCCAGGTGGCCATACCACCGGGAACCAAGAAGGTTTCTGTCAATGAGGACGGCACGGGAGGAGCTTTTACCATAAGCTCCACCCTTGACGACAAATAGGAAGACGCGCTCGTCGCCTTCCTGCAGGCGAATGTCGATGTGTTTGTGTGGCAAGTGTCGGTGTCAAAACCGGCGGATCTCGGGTAGGGGGTCCCGAATCGTATGCCTAGGCGGATAGTGACAGGAGACAAGGGCACGATGTTTTTACCCAGGTTCGGGCCCTCTCGATGGAGGTAATACCCTACTCCTGCTTGATTAATATTGATGATATGGGTAGTACAAGAGTAGATCTACCACGAGATCAAGGAGGCTAAACCCTAGAAGCTAGCCTATGGTATGATTGTTGTTCGTCCCTACGGACTAAACCCTCCGGTTTATATAGACACGGATAGGGTTAGGGTTACACAGTCGGTTACAATGGTAGGAGATCTACATATCCGTATCGCCAAGCTTGCCTTCCACGCCAAGGAAAGTCCCATCCGGACACGGACGAAGTCTTCAATCTTGTATCTTCATAGTCTTGGAGTCCGGCCGCGATGATAGTTCGGCTATCCGGACACCCCTAGTCCAGGACTCCCTCAAGAGCTCCCCTGAACCAGGCTTCAATGACGAAGTCCGGGCGCGCATATTGTCTTTGGCATTGCAAGGCGGGTTCCTCCTCGAATACTTCATAGAAGGTTTTGAACACAAGGATAGTGTCCGGCTCTTCAAAACAAGTTCCACATACCACCGTAGAGAGAATAATTTTTGCATAGATCTGCTGACGTATTCCGCGGCGTGACATCACACCACGGCCAAGCCTTTAAATGAATCATTTTTTTTTCTGTTCCACCTCAGCGCGTTTAGCGAGGTGGTTTCCTTGGCACGTCTTATCAAAGCATAGATCATGGCCCCTTATTCCGGGATTCTCATCAGTACGGACGTGGGTAACCCAACCGTGCCCGTTGGCACGCCTCCTCTATCGAAAGCGAGTCCTAATCGACCGCGGGGAGGGCTCTTGGTATTCAACCTCTTTATAATGAGACCAAGGCCCTCTTCTTTTTTTCACCCTCCATCGAGTTCGCCTCGCGCTTCGAGCTCTAACACCCAAAGCTCCAGATTTAGGCGCCTCGGACCTTCGACGATGTCCGGCTTCGACCAGCTCGGCCGATGGATGTCTTCCTCCGTCACAGAAGAAGATGTGCTAAAGCTGCGAGGCGCCAGGTATCTAACCGGCGAGATTTGATAGGCTGCCTGCTCAGGGCAGGTCATTCCCACTCCCTGAGCCCGGGCGAGAGCGTGGTGTTTGTGTCTCACTTCCTTCGGGTTTAGGCTTCCGGCGGATCCCTTTGTCTTGAGGGCTCATGTTTTATTATGGGCTGGATTTCCATGACTTGAATCCGGAGTCCATCCTCCATATCTCGCCATTCATTGTCATTATGTGAGGCCTTCCTCCATATTACCCCTCACTTTGGATTGTGGATCAAGACCTTCAAGGTGGAGCCAAAGATGATCGAGGGGCAACAAGCGAGTCTTGGAGGGGCAGTCATAAGCAAGTGTGCTGATGCTCCGTGGCCCAAGGGCTCTTTTCAAGAGGAGCTTGGTTTGTGGCGACGGGAGTGGTTTTATATCGCCGCTCCCCGGGGCACCAAATGGGTGGCGCCACCCGCCTTTCGCTCAGGTCCACCACAACGGCTGGCATCATGGGTCAACGGGCTCGTGAGGGGCCGTCCCAAGGACGTTCCTATGTTGCAGGGCCGTATTCGAGACCTCCAAGAAAGAGAGATCAATCTGGTCGCAGTAGCGCAGGTTATGTTGATTCGGCACCTTCTGCCCTGCAAACGTCGCCCCCTCTGTCTATGGGAATTCAATCCGGAGGGACCACGAGCTCTCCAACATTTTATGGGTACGACGCCCGTGGAGATGTATAAATTGTTCTTCGGATCACAAGAGAAGTGTCCGGACCCGACTGAGGATGCAGGACTAAGCTGCAATCGCCCAGATACTCAAGTAAGTAGTCCTGTACCCGGACAGGCTGTCCGTTCATTTATCGTAAACTTGCCCTTAAAGGAGCTGTTTCTTGAACAGGTGTGGATAGCGAAGGCAAAGTTGATAAGGTGTCCGGCTCCCCTCCAAGAGACCACGCCGGATCCCATGCTGACCAAGATGTTGAAAGCCGCGCCTTTTCAAGAAGGTGAAGGGGGGAGCAGGGGAGCCACTGCCTCCACAAAGGAGGCTTTCGAGGAAGGGGGGATCAAAAGTCCCTTCCTCCAAGGAGAGAAGAGGACCGCTTCGGAAGATCCGGAGGTCAAGGCCTCAAAGAGGGGAAAGAAATCTTCGTCAGAGAGTCCGGCGCTGGGAAGTACCCCAGCCGCACTATTTCCCCAAGGGGATCAGCCCTCCAGCGAGCCGTAAGTAAAAAAGAAGGGGTCTTGTAATAAAGGTCATCCCTATATGTATTTCTGAAGATAACCAAAATTATACCTTGTAGTTCGGATCTCAGCCCTTCTCGTGAAGCTCGTCTTCGAGGGATCTTCTTCGAAAGATGATGGAGAGCGAAACGCCTCCACCTGTCGCACCTTCATGCGAGGCGGACGACCCTGAGGTGTCGTCGCAAAGGGTTTCCCCGAGTCCGGCGGGGCCGAAAGGTCCGGCGCCAACTGGCGTGTGCTCGGAGGAGCTGAAGGATCTGCTCGGGCAAGCGGCTATCTCAGAGGATCACCGTGCGCTGATGGGTACGGTGATTGAAAGTGCATCCGCGGATAGAGGATTGCATGAAGCCGTCAGAAGCATACTGACGGGGTTCGAGGTACGCAAAAAATGATGTACCTTCTGACAGTTATGCATATAAATGCGCTTTGTATAGATAGTAGCCCCTGAGACTCGGTATGTTTGTCAAAATTGACAGCGTGCCGAGGATCATAATCTCAGTTATAACATTGCGCCGCTCCAAAATAGGTGGCGGGGCGTCCGGTGGCCAGCCGGACTGATGAATTTGCCGAACTAAAGCGGCAACTTGATGAGGCGGATGCGAACAACGCGCTGGTCAATAAACGGTTTGACGAGTCACAAGGTATGCGACTTCTCCGCAGACACCTGGTAAGGGACCTTGACGCCCATTCCTTACTACTTGTATGCTTTTGATGCGCATTTGCCGCTGCTGTGGAGGAGCTGCTATGGAACTAACTCGCCGAAAAAAGAGTAAGCCAGAATAGTAATGCGCGTCGCTTTAAGGGCGCTAATCAAGAGCTAAAAGCCGAACGGGCTGCTCACTGCCGAAGCAAAGAAGAAATGGCCGATATGGCCGTAAAGTTGAAGAATACTACCGACCGCTGCGAGGTTCTAGAAAAAGAACGCCAGGCGGAGCAAGAGGGCCTGGAAAAGGCCACCGCCAAATCCAAGGATGCCCGTTCCGCTTTGAGAGCTGCGAAGGAGGAGCTGAGTTGGGCCGGGGCTATTGCGGCTGGAAAACCGTTTCTGCTGCGGAGGAAATATACTGATCCGAAGTATGCTCAGTTGGACAAGTTGTGGAGTTCGGAGGATGCTTATTTGGACTTAGCGGCGAGCGCTGCGGACGCGATTGAGCACTTCCGAGGCCAGAAGGCGTACGTAAGGAAGAGCTATATTGGTCGCAATTTCATAGTCCGGAGCGCCCTCTTCCGCTGACCGATCGGTTGGCGAATTGGCGAGCTGAATCGATTATCCGGACTTGCCATGAAGCATGTCATGACTCATTTGTGGCCAGGCGGACCCCACCAAGAGTTATTTTGGTTTATTGCAAATAGCGTTCCTTGGTGCGGTACCGCCAGATCGATGCAATGAAGCGGTCGGCTGGCGGTATTGAGGGAGCGCTGGATGGCTCGGCCCGTGTCAAGACATCTTGGGCGGAGATGAAGGCCACCGACGTTGCATCCCAAGATTCGGACAGAAGCCGAGTACCGCCGAGCACTATTTTGAGGAAGTCTCTGCAGGCGCTCGTTTAATAGAGACGCAAAGGTTTTCGGAGGATATTATGTTTAAATGACATGTATGACTTGTAGAAAACAATGTTTCAATATAATATAAGAGCTTTTTATACTTGTGCGTTCAAGTAGTAAACTACTCCCGGCGGCCGTTGATGTATATGTATATATAACACGAAAGATGGCAGTCCTTGGCTTCAGCCCCCACGCACATAGTGCGGGGGTGTTTGCAAAGAGGCGCTTTTTCACACCTAATCCAACGTCTTGGTCCTGTGAAGGAGGTGATAGCGTAGCAAACTAGGCAACCGGACTATAATGCTTTATCACTTTCACTTAGCCATAGGAGTTCGAGGGTGGGGCTACTATATAGCCTCGGGGCACCGCACTCTCGGAATTAAAGGTGCGTATGTGCTGACCGAAAAACTGTCCTTCGTTAATGCGGAGGAATTCTAAACATTCCGGTGAGTCATCGAAAGTGGTTGACCAGTCTCTCGCTATATCATGACAGTCAGGTTTTCGGCTCTTCATCGAGGTGCTCGCCCGGCGAACCGGGCACAATCGCAGAGATCTCTCGGTGTCGCGTTAGCGATAAAACGGAACGTAAGGCAGCAAAACACAGGAGCCGAGCAAACCCAACATTTGACCAAAGACATGATTCGGAGCTGATGCATATAAGGCCTAACTCGAGACGCCGAACACTCCCTAAGGTATTCAGTCTTTATAAAAATTGGCAGAATAATGCCCTATGCCCCTGGTGTCCAGGTACGTGCAAAATTTCTGGTGCGGCCGATGCCAAAACACCAGCCTCCTCCTTGGTTATAGCTAGGAACCACGGGATGTGTATCAACGAGACACAGTAAAAAAAGGTTTACGCAGGGTCTTAATCTGAAGAGAATCCTTGCAACGGGTCCCTACTGCACGTCTGCACATACCGTATCTGTTGCAGCCGTATCCTTGACGGGTGTAGCACGTTGTTCATCTCAGAAAAAAGAGGAACTTAGTTGAAAAAGAAAAAAGATCGTGTAAAATGTACTTTATATTAAATAAGCAAGAGTACGATTTGAAAAGTGAATAAATTTGAGCTTTATTGTCTCTTGTTGTACATCGCGCAGCCCTTGTATGGGGGCATGCTGTTGCTAGTAGGCGCGGACTCGCCTAGCCGTGTCCGGGGTTTGAATGACCTATTCAGTGTGCTTTGATTAGCGGAGCGGATAAGTGTGGGGCCGTCAAGGCAGTCTCCGCGTTCTTCCGTACTCGAGTAACCCTTAACACTCCCTTTTAATGAGATGATGCCGCGTGGACCGGGCATTTTAAGTGTAAGAGATGCATAATGCGGTATTATGCGTTAAAGCGAGTAAGCTTTCACGCCCAAAGAGGTGCTTGATAGCTACTGAATGGGGAGATGTGGAAGGTTAACTTTTCGCGGCGGAAGTTGTCCGATGAGCCGAACACAACTTCTAGCGGTAGGGAGCCCATACAATGGGCATGTGGGCCTGGCATTACCCCTTTGAAGGAGGTGTTGCTATGGCGAATTTTGGTTGGGTCTATCCCCATCCTCAAGGATTGTGTCCTCGATATATCAGGTTTATGTCACTGCCGCCATCCATGAGGACTTGTGCAAATTAGAATCCATCGATTATAGGATCCAATATCAAGGAAGTCCATCCTGTGTTCCGAATACTTTCGGAGTAATCCTGATGGTCGAAGGTGATTGGTTTTGACAACCAGTGTTGGTACTCCGCTAGGGTAGTTTGTGCGGCGCGTAATTCAATGGGTGCCGCTCTGTTTTCCCCTTTTGCCACTTGAAGAAATTTTACTATTTTGACTTCTTGTGGGAAATTATTTTGTTTCCCGGGGCTCTGCTTGTGGTGCTCGTCATCATCTTCACTTGGTGTGTCGAGCCCCTTGTGTTCGGCGTTGAGTCTGCCGGACTGTTTGAAGACCCAACAATTTCTGTGGGTATGGTTTGCAGGCCTCCCGAGTAATCGGTGGATTTGGCATATCTTGTCCAAGATTTTGTTTAAGTTGGATAGCTCATCGCTATTGTCCTTAAGGGGCGGTTTTTATTGTTACGCCGTGAGCTTTGAATCCGGCGTTGATCGCAAGGCTCTTTGGACCGTTCCCTTAATCGGTCTTTGGTCCTTGTTGCGTCGTGGTTTCCCATTTCCATCCCCGACCTCGGATGTACTTGGGTCGCTGATGTTGCATCTTGCGAGCCGCCTATCCTCTCCTCGCAAGAAAAGCGGGTCATGACGCTTGTTAATGCGGCCATTGTTCTTGGCTTTTCTTGGCGAGGTGTCTGGCGAAGCAATTCGTCTCAGACGTTATGTTTGAAGGCTGCTAAGGCTTCAAGCGTCCTGGACAATCGACTATTTGGTTCTTTTAGTAAGGAACCTGTTCCAGAATTTCCGGGCTGACTCTCAAGGGGCTGTTGAGTTATGTGACTTAGATCGTCGGTGATCCGAGGCGGGACATAGGTCCCCCGAAAATTTGCCCAAACGCATCCTCGAGCTCTTCCCGGCTTCCAATGGTATTTTCGGGAGGCTTTTAAGCCAATGCCGAGCTGGCCCTTTGAGTTTGAGGGTAAGTATTTTATGGCGTGGAGATCATCTCCTCTAGCCATGTGTATGTGGAGGATGTAATCCTCAATCCAGACTCCTGTGGTCTGTTGTTCCATCGTATGCCTCTATGTTTACTGAGGTTTGAACTCGGCTGGAAATTCATGATCCAAAGCACCTCATCGGTGAAACATAGGGGATGTGCGCGCCCTGTATTTGGGTGTGCTGTGATGTTCGGATTTTGGCGTGTTGCATTGCTTTGAAGAGCTTGCTTTCTCCGCCCATAGATGGACCTAACTGGGCCATCCTTTTGATGTGAATCCTTATGCGGATCGCAGCATCTTAGAAGCTTGTGTCTTGGCGCCATTTGCCGCTCTCTTTTTTGCCGTGGGGTCGCCCATCCGACCGGGTGGCCTTCTTACCTTTTGATTGTGGGGGCTCTATGGCCTCCTCACAAATTCCGGGCAGTAGTTTTCTCTTTGGGTAGCTCTTTGTTCAACGATCGCTGTCAGATTTGTCTGCGGTGTTGAATACTTTGCTCCATCTGATTCTGAGTGCATCTTCCGCTGTTTTGAGCTTCCACTTCCGCTTTTTCAGGCTACGCGCAGTGGCGACGAGCCTTTTGTGGAGGTTATTCTGCTCCGACAATTTGTCCGGCGTGAGATCATCCGGACTATTATCTTCGTCGGGGACAGGTTGTTTATCCAAGTTGTCCTGTTCGGACGGTTGCTCGATAGCATGTTCATCGTCCACCGGTTCGCCCTGCTCTATGGCTGGGTCTTTGTTGAGGCGGGACCTGGTTCGGCGTTTACGTTGCCGTTTGATCGCTGAGGGATTTATCCTTCGTAGCATCCCGTTGTTCCTCCTCTTCATTTCCTTTAGGTGTATCTACCATGTATACATCATGGAATGAGGTGGCCGTCCAACATCCTATAGGCGCTGGTTCATGGTTGTCTCCTACATCGTCGTCCATACCATCGATGTCTTCGGAGTCGAAATCGAGCACGTCGTGTAAGCTTTCGACAGTGGCTACGAAGTGGGTGGTGGGTGGGCGTTGAATTTCTTCGTCGTCCGCATCCCAACCTTCCTGACCATAGTCCGGCCAGGGCTCTCCGGATAAAGAGAGTGACTTTAGTGAATTCAGGATGTCGCCAAAGGGCGAGTGCTGAAAGATGTCTGCGGCAGTGAACTCCATGACCAGCGCCCAATCGGATTCGATTGGCAGGGGCGTGGAGGGTTCGGAGTCCGGAGAGGAGTCCGGCACCTGGGAGTCATGGTCTTCGCAAAGGACAGGGATTCTGTTCGGCCCAATCGCCGTAGAGATTTCAGCCCCCGAGGTGGTGTCCAATCAACCATCCTCGATCTGCGAGATCGGCTCGAATCAATGTTCGAGCGGACATTCAGTGCGGCCTCCAGTGACACCGCTCGGGCGGCAGAGTTAGATCATGCCCATCGAGACAAAGGCGGCGAAGCTTGGGCGTGGCTCAATCCTTCGAAGATCAAGTCGCCGCGGATGTCGGCCGTATAATTCAAGCTTGCAAATCTGACCTGATGGCCAGGGGCGTAGCTTTCGATCTGCTCCAGATGGCCAAGTGAATTGGCTCGCAGTGCAAAGCCGCCGAATATGAAGATCTGTCCGGGGAGAAAAGTCTCACCCTGGTCCGCGTCGTTGTTGATGATCGAGGGAGCCATCGGGCATATAGGTGACGACACAGAGGAACTCTCAATGAAAGCAACGTAATGTCGTGGTGTCAAACCGGCGGATCTCGGTAGGGGGTCCTAACTGTGCGCCTAGGGCGGATGGTAACAGGAGACAAGGGACACGATGTTTTTACCCAGGTTCGGGCCCTCTCGATGGAGGTAAAACCCTACTCCTGCTTGATTAATATTGATGATATGGGTAGTACAAGAGTAGATCTACCATGAGATCAAGGAGGCTAAAACCCTAGAAGCTAGCCTATGGTATGATTGTTGTTCGTCCCTACGGACTAAAACCCTCTGGTTTATATAGACACTAGATAGGGTTCGGGTTACACATAGTCGGTTACAATGGTAGGAGATCTACATATCCGTATCGCCAAGCTTGCCTTCCACGCCAAGGAAAGTCCCATCCGGACACGGGGCGAAGTCTTCAATCTTGTATCTTCATAGTCTTGGAGTCCGGCCGCGATGATAGTTCGGCTATCCGGACACCCCCTAGTCCAGGACTCCCTCAGCAAGCCTCCGACATCCCCGGTGTTCCCAGGAAAGTGATTGAGCACCACCTCGTTGTCTGCCCTCATGCGGGGCCCGTCAAGCAAAAGGTCAGAAAGCAAGCTTTGGAACGACAAGAGTTCATCACAGAAGAGATCCGGAAACTGGAAGCAGCGGGTTTGGTAAGAGGAGTGCTCCATCCAACGTGGTTGGCCAATCCGATGGGTGGTGCGCAAGGCGAATGGGAAGTGGAGGCTGTGTATTGATTACACAGATATCAATAAGGCTTGCCCTAAAGATCCCTCCCCGCTGCCGCGCATCGATCAGATTGTTGACTCCACGGCTGGGTGCGATCTGTTGTCATTCCTCGATGCCTACTTTGGCTACCACCAGATCTTCATGGCAAGAGAAGACGAAGAGAAGACAGCGTTCATCACCCCATGTGGTACGTATTGTTTCATGCGGATGCCTTTCGGGTTGAAGAGTGCTGGTTCGACGTTCGCAAGGGCGGTCCAAATTGGTTTTGAACCCCAGCTCCATACAAATATGGAGGCTTATATGGATGACATAGTGGTCGAAACCAAGGACAGGGCAACCCTCATACCAGATTTGCAAGAAACATTTGCAAACCTGCGCAAGAACAATCTCAAGCTGAACCCCGAGAAGTGCGTCTTTGGCGTCCCATCCGGCAAGCTCCTCGGATTCTTGGTGTCACAGCGTGGGATAGAGGCCAATCCGGACAAAATCAAAGCCATAGAGCAGATTGAAGCACCCAAGCGGATCCAGCAAGGGCTCTCTTAACGGAGATGCTGGTTTCGGTGCCTTATGAGGCGCTGGAGAAGAAGGCCAAGAAGAAGTCCGCGGGGGCCAGGAAATGTCTCCGGCGCAAGGTTGTATCGGACTCATCGTCCGATAACACCGAGGCGCCCTCCTCCCACGAAAATGAGGAGGAGGAAGAGGAAAGTTCTTACCCCCCAGCCGGGGGAGACAAGAAAAGGAAGGCCACCCCATCTGGGGAGGCCGAAGGATACAAGAAGGGAAGGACCCTCCTTCCGTACTGCTCCACAACATCTTCTTTCAGCGGCGAGGAGTGGCTACCCAGGGACAAGCCCCTGGCGAAGTCATGAGTATCCGGATACCATAATAGTTCTGGTATGTTTTGTTTTATTGCTTCTTATCATGCCAAACATGATCATGCAGTCCATCCAAAGCCCATATCGACATATCCTCTTTGGATTGTTCTTTGGGCCAGTCGGAGATGAACATCGATTCACTCCCGACCGCCTCCTCCCCCCGCCCTATGGACGATGTCGAGGTGTTGTCTCAAAGGGCACTAAACCAAGGGGAGATAGTTCCGGAGGCGCCCCAAGGCGATATTCCAGGCGCTGGGCGCATGGGGGGAAAGACTCCCATGGGATCTAATGCCAGGGAAGCAAGTTTAGCCCCACCGAATACTACCGAAACCTCCGGTGGTTCCAGATTCACGTCAGCGACCCTCGCAAAGGGGGCAAGCCGCTGCGTCGATTGCCTTTGTCCATCCAGAGGCATCGGACAATTTCTTTGGAAGCGCCGCCACGCCCATTGTGAAGAGCACCGCACTATCATGAGTGCGGTGGTCAATAAGGTTCGGTCCACCAAAAGCGGACTGAATGAAGCCTGTGCCAGCCTCCTAACATGCTTTGAGGTAAGTAATCAAATTATGAGAAAATGTTACAGCATAGACAGTAGCCCAAGATGCTCTGTTTGGTGTTCGCAAAGAAAGGCCGAACAGAGAGGATCAAATAATAATCACAGAGTCTAATCAGAATATGTCTATGTGAATAAGCAAGCATCGCTCTGCCAGCAGCGCAGCGGAGGTCTCCAAGATCAAGTGGGACCTTGAGCGGTCAAGGAAGAGCTCGGCCTCACGAAGAGGCAGCTCGAGCGTAACAAAGGTAAGTGATACCCCGCCTGTTTATTGATAAAGAAAAAGAAGGTGGTTGTTAGATCATAGGATCGCCATGAATGATGCTAGGGGCCCACGACCAAAGTGGCGGCCCTAAAGAAGGCGCTGGCCCGAGGCCGAAGGCAAGCAAGCCAAGGAGTGCATGCGAGCGAGAAGCAAGAGGCCCGAGTCAGTGAGGTTCAGCAACAGCTCTAGGAGTTTGTCAAGAAATACGAGTTGGAGCGTGACTCTAAGAAACAAGGGTCTGAGCTTGTGAAGGCCCTCGAGAATGCACATAATGCCAAGGCTGAAGCCCAAAAGGCCCTCCAGGAAATTTAGGCAGTCAAGAAGATAGCAGCGGGTAAGACATTCATTATGCAAAGCAAGCATGTGACGGAGCTCTCCAGGAGCGTTCGCAGATCTACCCGGTAGTGTGTCAGATGCCGTGGAGTTCTACCGGGCCGAGGAAGGGAGCTCGACAGAGAAGTTGTTCTGGTCTCAATATACTGGGACCAAACATCCGATGCCCTTGAGTGACGAGTTGAAGCAATTGGTCGAGCTTCACAAGGCGGCCGAACTGGCCATGAAGGGTCTCATAGTCCAGACGTGGCATGGCGAGCCCCTGCCTAGCAGCTATTTCGCCCTGGTAAGGCGACTTGTGAATGCTTGCCCACGGTTTGAAGTCATAAAGCGGTCCGTTTGCATTGAGGGTGCGCGCAGGGCTTTTGCCCGGTCGAATGTGCACTGGGCGAAGAAGGACGCCGAAAAGCTGGTGAAGGAAGGGCCACTAGAGGGCAAGGAGCATCGCCACCCCGAAAAGTATTATGACAGTGTTCTGAAGCGTGCTCGCCTTGTGGCGGAGGAATGTGCTAAGGATGTAATATTTGAATGAATGTATTCATGTGATCCTGTAATATGAAAACGAGTTCATGTGCTCTATATAACGCTTGGTGATTTAAAATATTACCTTCTGTGCGGCCGTTTATAAAATTTGAGAGTTGGCGAGTCGTCGGCTTCTGCCCCCATGTAACTAGTACTGAGGTGTTCGGGATAAACCTGAACACTCTTTATCCCAGTTTTGGCTCCTTCGAAGGAGCTGTTCAGCCCAACGAACCAGGCAATCGGACTATAAAGCTTTATCGCTCTCACTTAGGCATAGAAGTCTATAATTTTAAATTTTGGCGAAGCCCCTAGTATTCGGAATGCCGAACTTGGGGCGCTATGTATGCCTAAATCGGACAAGGCCGACTCTTCGCCCGAAGCAAAACAATCTTTAAGGATTTGAGACCTCTCGAACAGCGACCAGCTCTCGCCGCATCATGACAGTCAGTTTTTGGCTTTCTCTACCGAGGTGCTAGTCCGGAAGAACCGGGACACAATCGTAGTAGTTTTCCTAGTGCTACCTTAGCCGATATAGCGGAACGTAAGGTACCAAAACATGGGAGTCGGGAAAACCCAACTATTGACCCAAGACATGATTCGGAGCTGATGCATATAGTGCTATAAGTTCGGGGTGCCGCACTGTCGAAAGTGTTCAGACTTTTCATGCCGTGTTATGGGGTACACTGAAGCCCCTGGCGCACTCGACGTATCAGAATGTACGGGTGCAATTTGTCGTAAATAAGCAGACAAGGGAAAAAGATGAAGGAATGCAATAATGAGCTAATGTTGTACATTGTTAATTAAGTGATACGTCAAAAAGTATGTATACAAGTAGTGCAATAAGTAAAAATAGGACTATTTGACATGTCCTATCCAAGGGCAAGCTGCATGTGGGTATGCAAAACAGGTATAGTGATCCTTATCAGAGACTACCTGGGGATTCCCTTGTACGTCGAAGCTTCTTGCTTCCTTGGTGTTTACATCCCGTGACGGGTCCAATAATCAGATGATCGGAGAGGGCCTTCAGAGAATAGGGGCCTGAAAGGAAGAAAGTGTTAAAGGTATACGGGTCTGAAAGCGGTCGAGCCGCATTGTGGGCCGTGCCGTAGCCGTGCCTCCGCCTATGCCCACGGTATCTTGAGTGCGTAATTATGTACGCGCGGCGCAAATTTCGCCGCTTGAGTGGGACTAGGACGGAGGCCGAATTCCTAGGCGGCCTCTGAACGTGCTTGGGGATCCTCTTGCAGGGTACTCCGGACTAGCTTGAAGGTGTCCGGGGTCTTTTTCATCGAATTTGCGGTTTGCCTCATAAGGCTGCTTTGCACTTCTGCTGCAAGGGCAGCGGTGTGCTCCTCCATACGGAGCGAGCGTTCTGTGCTTCCATTAACTGTTATAACCCCGCGAGGTCCTGGCATTTTGCGCTTGAGGTATGCATAATGCGGTGCTGCGTTAAATCTGGCGAATGCGGTTCGTCCGAGCAGTGCGTGATAGCCACTGCGGAAGGGGACGATATCGGAGATTAACTCCTCGCTTCGGAAGTTTTCCGGAGAACCGAAGACCACTTCCAGTGTGATTGAGCCCGTGCAGCTGGCCTCTACACCTGGTATGACACCTTTAAAGGTGGTTTTTGTGGGTTTGATCCTCGAGGGATCTATACCCATTTTGTGCACTGTGTCCTGAAAGAGCAGGTTCAAGCTGCTGCCACCATCCATAAGGACTCGAGTGAGGTGAAGTCCGTCAATGATGGGGTCAAGGACCAATGCGGCAGAACCGCCATGACGGATACTACTGGGGTGGTCCCTGTGATCGAAAGTGATCGGACTAGAAGACCATGGGTTGAAATTTGGGGTGACTGGCTCCATCGCATAGACATCCCTTAGTGCACGCTTCGGTTCCCGCTTGGGAATATGGGTTGCGTATATCATGTTCACCATTTTCACTTGGGGCGGAAATTTCTTCTGTCCTCCTGTGTTCGGTGGCCGTGGCTCTTCCTCGTCATCACTATGCAACCCCTTTTCCTTGTTCTCGGCATTCAACTTGCCGGCCTGTTTGAACACCCAACATTCTCTGTTGGTGTGGTTGGTTGGCTTATCGGGGGTGCCGTGAATTTGACACGAGCGATCGAGTATGCGGTCCAAAGCTGGGCCGCCTGGAGTTGCTTCTTTTGAACGGCTTTTTCCGCTGACGGATTTAGAGCCGCTGAATCCTCTGCATTAACTGCCGTGTCTTGACGTTATCGCCCGTTGTTCTTGGCGCTTGTGTCTGTTCGCGATGTGGTACGCCATTGCTATCTTTGGCATCTGAATTGCTAGGATTTCTTGATGTGTTATTGCTGCGAGCTAGCCAGACTGTCCTCCCCGCACAAAAAGTGGGTCATGAGTGTCATGAGGGCTGCCATGGACTTCGGCTTCTCTTGGCCAAGGTGTGGGCGAGCCACTCGTCATGGATGTTATGCTTAAATGCCGCTAAGGCCTCAAAGATCCGGACAGCCAGAGCAATTTGGTTCTTTTTAGTTAGGAATCGAGTCCGAATTTCCTGGCTGATTCCCCATTTGTTGGGTTATGTGACTCAAGTCATCGGCATCCGGTGGTCGCACATTAGTGCCCTGGAAGTTGTCAAGGAGTGTGTCTCCCAAATTCTCCCAACTGCCGATCGATTTTTCTGGCAGGCTATTCAGCCAATGCCGAGCCGACCCTTTTAGTTTTAGTGGGAGGTACTTGATGGCATGTAGATCGTCACCGCGACCCATGTGGAGGAGGAAATGTTCAATCCATACCGCGGGGTCTTTTGTGCCATCATATGATTAAATGTTCACGGGTTTAAAACCTTCTGGGAATTCGTGATCCATTACTTCGTCAGTGAAGCATAGGGGGTGTGCGGCGCCTGCTATGTCACGACGCAGTTCATACGAGTCTTGTCTGCTGTATTCGTCCCTGTCGGATTTTCTTTTAGTATATTCGGCATGATGATCATCGTCACGCGTTGGGGCGCGCCCCCGTGATCCAGATCAATCTTGCATGTCCTGCTTTGTTTTCCAATACGTCTCACAGGTCTTGCATGGTACCCCGGGCCTTGGTGTTTTTGTTTAACTGGCGGCGACGCTGCGCGGGCTGGACTTCGGCCCGATATGCCGCTTTATCTCGGGCCACGAGGTGGTGGTCGGTCACCAAGATCATACTGGAAGCGTAGGCTTTAATGCTTCCTCCTCGAGTTGGGGTAGCAACCCGCGCTTTGGGTAAATTTTGGTTGGGCGCTTCAGTTCGTATTCCTCGGCCGCTAGGACCTCAGTCCATCTATCTGCTAGAGGATCTTGGTCAGCTTGAAGCTGTTGTTGCTTTTTGTTCGGGCTTTTTGCTGTGGCTATAAGCCGGGACTTGAAGCGCTCCTGCTCGACGGGATCATCATGCACGATAAATTCTTCGCCGCCGAGTCTCACCTCGTTTTTGGAGAGAGGCATGTAACTGTCATCCTACGATTCTCCATCTCTGCTTTGTTCCTTAGGGCTAGCTTGCCCATCCTCCCGCTCAAAGCACTGGCTGGAAGGATTATCGTCGTCTTCAAAGATTATCTGCTCTGCAGCGTTATTGTGTCTTGTGCCGGTATCGCTGCTTTTGTCTATGGAGGGGCTTAGGGCGGCGCCGATGACGCCGGTGCTTAGATTGCTTCTCAGGGGGATTATCCTCCGTTACCTTATTGACATCGATTTCTTTGGGGGTGTCCACCATGTATATATCATATGATGAGGTGGCGATCCGGTATACTGTGGCGATGGTTCCTGTTAAATCTCCTCGCATCGTCGTCCATACCGTCGATGTCTTGAGAGACGAAATCGAGCATGTCGGTTGGATAATATTGTGACGCATTGGCTATTAAGTGGGTGGTGGGTGAAAACGAATTTCTTCGTCGTCCGCTTCCCACTCAAGCAGGACATAGTTCGCCAAGTGTCTCGACAAGGAGAGAACCTTAATGAATTTAGTCGCGTCGCCTAGGGGCGAAGTCTTTGAAAGATATCCGCGAAGAAAACTCCATGATCGGTGCCTAATCAGATTCGATAGGCACGGACGCAGGCGGTTCAGGGCCCGTGGCCGAGGACGAATCCAAGGGTCCGGCAACACAGGTCTCATAGGAGGTGAAGTCATTATTCGGCTCTATCGCTGCTGACTGTGTGGCAAGCGTGGCGGGGTCCATCCACCAATCATCGAAAGGCGTGATTTGCTCCGGATTAAGGGCCGGAGTGGCCACATGTGTGATCTCCCGAACACCGTCTGACGGCAGAGCTAAGGCATGCTCATCGTGATTGTGTGGCACACCTGAGGGAGTCCTGGATTAGGGGGTGTCCAGATAGCCGGACTATAACCTTCGGCCGGAATCCTGGACTATGAAGATACAAGATTGAAGACTTCGTCCCGTGTCCGGATGGGACTTTCCTTGGCGTGGAAGGCAAGCTTGGCGATCTGGATATGTAGATCTCCTCCCATTGTAACCCGACTCTATGTAACCCTAGCCCTCTCGGTGTCTATATAAACCGGAGGGTTTTAGTCCGTGAGGATCTAACAACAAGCATACCATAGGCTAGCTTCTAGGGTTTAGCCTCTCCGATCTCGTGGTAGATCTACTCTTGTACTACCCATATCATCAATATTAATTAAGCGAGAGTAGGGTTTTACCTCCATCGAGAGGGCCCGAACCTGGGTAAAAACATCGCGGTCGCTTTGTCTCCTGTTACCATCCGCTTTGGACGCACAGTTCGGGACCCCCTACCCGAGATCCGCCGGTTTTGACACCGACATTGGTGCTTTCATTGAGAGTTCCTCTGTGCCGTCATCTTTAGGCCCGATGGCTCCTCCGATCATCAACAACGAGGCGGTCCAGGGTGAGACTTTCCTCCCCAGACAGATCTTCGTATCCGGCGGCTTTGCTGCGGGCCAATTAAGCAGCCATCCGGAGCAGATCGAAAGCTACGCCCCTGGCCACCAGGTCAGATTTGGAAGTTTGAACTTCACGGTTGACGTCCGCGGAGACTTGATCTTCGACGGGTTCGAGCCAAAGCCGGGCGCGCCGCAATATCACGGTGGGCATGATCTAGCTCTGCCGCTGAACAATGCCCTGGAGGCCGCACCCGTGTCCGCCCAGACCCTTAGCTCGGAGCCGACTGCGCCAATCAAGGACGGGTGGCTGGACACCGCCTTGGGGGCTACAATCTCTACGGCGATCAAGCCGAACACCAGCCATGTCCTCTGCGAAGCTCGTGACTCCAAGGTGCCGGACTCCTCTTCGGACTACGAACCTTCCGCGCCCTGCCCGTTCCGAATCCGATTGGCGCCCGATGATGGAGTTAGCCGCCGCGGACATCTTTTTCAAAGCACTTCGCCCTTCGGCGACATTCTGAATTCACTAAGGTCTCTCTCTTTATCGGAGAGCCTGGCAGAGACTATGGTCGACAAGGTTGGGATGCAGACTGACGAAGAAATTCAAAGCCCACCCACCACCCACTTCGTAGCTACTTGTCGATGAGTTAACCGACATGCTCGACTTCGACTCTGAAGACATCGACAGTATGGACGCCGATGCGAGAGACAACCAAGAACCGGCGCCTATAGGGCACCTTTGGAAGGCCACCTCGTTGTATGACATATACATGGTGGACACCCCAAAAAGAAGGAAAGGCGATGGAACAATGGAGGATGACCCTCCAAGAAGCGCAGCCCAAGCGTCGGCGTCAATGGCGCCGCTCTAAATCCCGCCAAAGCAAAAGCGGCGATTCCGCAAGACGGAGATAATAACACCGGACAAGGTCAAGACAACCACCTCTAGCGATTCAAGCATAGTAGGATGGAGAAGCCAGCCCTCACGAGAGAGCGGCCGATGCGGAGAGGTAGAGGACGACAATTACATGCCTCCCTCCGAAGATTTAGGCAAGCCTCGACGACCACGGCAATTTGTCGTGCCTCGAGGATCCCGTCCGAACGAGTGTTTCAAACGAGGCTTATGGCCAGCCATGGCGAGCAGCCTCAAGAAAAAACAGCAACAACTTACAGCCTTAGACCAAGACTTGCTGGCCGACGGATGGATGAAGTCCTTGCAGCCGAAAAATCTGAACTCGAGCGCCCCTCCAAGAGCTACCCAAAGCGCGAGGCTGCTACCCCAATTAGAGGAGGAAGCACCTAAACCTACATCACCGGTATGCCGCGACCGGCCGGCCGGCCACCTCGTGTGCGCGGAAGAGGCCTCTCGGCCCTCCACTCAAGCCGCACCAGCGTCGCTCAAAAAATACCAAGGCACGGGAAATGTGCGGACACTGCAGAATATATTGGAGGACAAGGCAAGGCAAACAAGATCGATCTCACGGATCGGCGTGCCCCACGACACGCGTGACAATAAGCTGTCATGCCGGATATGGCAAATCCGGCCGGGCCGAACATAGTAGACAAAGCTCATTTGAGCTGCGTCGTGATATAGCCCAGTACAGAGGCGCCGCACACCCACTATGCTTCACAAATAAAGTAATGGATCATCAAATCCTCGAGGGTTTCAAACTCGTAAACATCGAATCATACAATGGCACAACAGATCCTGCGGTATGGATCGAAGATTATCTCCTTCATATCCACATGGCCCGCGGTGATGATCTACACGCCATCAAATACCTCCCACTCAAGCTTAAAGGACTAGCTCGGCATTGGCTTAACTGACTTGCCTACAGAGTCAATTGGTTGTTGGGAAGACCTGGAAGCCTCATTCCTCGACAATTTCGGGGCACCTATATAATGCGACCACAGGAGCCCGATGACCTAAGCCACATAATTCAGCTGCCAGAGGAATCGACCAGACAATTCTGGACACAGTTCCTAACCAAGAAAAATCAAATAGTCGGCTGTCCGGACGCAGAGGCCCTCGCAGCCTTCAAACATAACATCCGTGACGAGTGGCTTGCCCAGCACCTAGGACAGGAAAAGCCGACATCCATGGCAGCCCTCACAACACTCATGACCCACTTTTGCGTGGGAGAACACAGCTTTCTAGCTCGCAGTAATAACAGGACCAAGAGCCCTGGTAATTCGGATACCAAGGACAGCAATGGCAGGTCTCGTCGCAACAAGAACAAGCGCCGCATTAATGGCGACAATGCTGAGGATCTGACAGTAATGCCGGGATTCAGAGGCTCTAAACCGGTCGAGGAAAAAGCCATTTAAAATAAATACTCCGCCCGTCCGATTTGGACCCGAATACTTTCGATCGCTCGTGCGAGATACACGAAACCCCCAAAACCCGATAATCACACCTTGAGGGATTATTGGGTGTTCAAGCGAGCAGCCAAGTTAAATGCACGAAAACAGAGACAAGGGGCTGCATAGCGATGACAAGGAGGAGCCCGGCCACGAACAATAGGGGGACGAAGGGCTTCCCCACAAGTGCGGACGGTGAACATGATATCGCAACCCACATACCCAAAAGGGAGCGGAAGCGTGCACTTAGGGGCGTATATATGCGTTGGAGCGATCGTTGAAAAATTCAACCGTGGTCCTCCTGCCCGATCACTTTTGATCGAAGGGACAACCCACTAGCATCCGCCATGGCGGATTCGCCGCATTGGTTCTAGACCCAATCATTGTGGATTTGACCTCACTAGAGTCCTTATGGAATGACGGCGGCTTTGAACCTGCTTTATCCGGGATACAATGCAAAAATGGGCATAGATCCCTCAAGGATTAAACCCACAAAGGCGACCTTTAAAGGCGTCATACTGTGTAGAGGCCAACTGCAGGCTCGAGTTACACTTGAGGTGGTCTTGGATCCGGATAATTTCCGGCGAGGAGTTAATCTTGACATAGTCCCGTTCGCGATGGCTATCACGCACTGCTCGGGCGAATCACATTTGCAAAGTTCAATGCGGTGCCGCACTACGCATACCTCAAGCTCAAGATTGCAGGCCCTCGAGGAGTCATTACGGTCAATGGAAACACTGAACGCTCTGTCCGAATGGAGGAGCATACGGCGGCCCTCGAGAATGCACAAAATGCCAAGGCTGAAGCCCAAAAGGCCCTCCAGGAAATTTAGGCGGTCAAGAAGATAGCGGCGGGTAAGACATTCATTATGCAAAGCAAGCATGTGGCCGGAGCTCTCGGGGCGTTCGCGAATCTACGGCGATGTGTCGAGATGTCGTGGAGTTCTACCGGGCCGAGGAAGGGAGCTCGACAGAGAAGTTGTTCTGGTCTCAATATACTGGGACCAAACATCCGATGCCTTTGAGCGACCAGTTGAAGCAATTGGTCGAGCTTCATAAGGCGGACGAACTGGTCATGAAGGGTCTCATAGTCCAGATGTGGCATGGCGAGCCCCTGCCTAGCAGCTATTTCGCCCTAGTAAGGCGACTTGTGAATGCTTGCCCACGGTTTGAAGTCATAAAGAGGTCCGTTTGCATTGAGGCTGCAGCAGGCTTTTGCCCGGCGAAAGTGCATCATGAAAGAAGGACGCCAAAAAGTCAGTGCGAGGAAGGGCCACTAGAGGGCAAGGAGCATCGCCACCCGAAAAAAAGTATTATGACAGTGTTGTTCTAAAGGGTGCTCGCCTTGTGCCGGAGGAATGTGCTAAGGATGTAATATTTCAATGAATGTATTCATGTGATCCTGTAATATGAAAACGAGTTCATGTGCTCTATATAAAGCTTGGTGATTTAAAATACTACCTTCTGTGCGGCCGTTTATAAAATTTGAGAGTTGGCGAGTTGTCGGCTTCTGCCCCCATGTAACTAGTACTGAGGTGTTCGGGATAAACCTGAACACTCTTTATCCCAGTTTTGGGTCCTTCGAAGGAGGTGTTGACAACGAACTGTGCAATGGGACTATAAAGCTTTATCGCTCTCACTTAGGCATAGAAGTCTATAGTTTTAAATTTTGGCGAAGCCTAGTATTCGGAATGCTTGAACTTGGGGCGCTATGTATGCCTAATCGGACAAGGCCGACTCTTCGCCTCAAGCAAAAAATCTTTAAGATTTGAGACCTCTCGAACAATGACCAGCTCGCCGCATCATAATGATGGTCGATTTCGGCTTTCTCTACGAGGTGCTAGTCCGGAAGAACCGGGACACAATCGCGATGGTTTTCCCGGTGCTACCTTAGCCGATATAGCGAACGTAAGGTACCAAAACATGGAGTCGGAAAACCCAACTATTGACCCAAGACATGATTCGAGGTGATGCATAGAGTGCTATAAGTTCGGTGCATAGCCTTTGTCGAAAGTGTTCGAGACTTTTCATGCCGTGTTATGGGGTACATGAAGCCCTGGCGCTTTTCGGCGATGTCAGAATGTACAGGTGCAATTTGTCGTAAATAAGCAGACAAGGGAAAAAGATGAAGGAATGCAATAATGAGCTAATGTTGTACATTGTTAATTAAGTGATACGTCAAAAAGTATGTATACAAGTAGTGCAATAAGTAAAGATAGGACTATTTGACATGTCCTATCCAAGGGCAAGCTGCATGTGGGTATGCAAAACAGGTATAGTGACCCTTATCAGAGACTACCTGGGGATTCCCTTGTACGTCGAAGCTTCTTGCTTCCTTGGTGTTTCCTTCAAGTGGCCGGGTCCATAATCGAGATGATCGGAGAGGGCCTTAGGAGAATAGGGGCACGAAAGGAAGAAAGTGTTAAAGGTATACGGTCCTGAAGCGGTCGAGCGCATTGTGGGTCAAAGCCGTGAGCTGCGGCCTCCGCCTATGCCCACGGTATCTTGAGTCGCGTAATTATATGCCTGTGCGCAAATTCGCCGCTTGAGTGGGACTAGGACGGAGGCCGAATTCCTAGGCGGCCTCTGAACGTGCCTGGCGATCCTCTTGCAGGGTACTCCGGACTAGCTTGAAGGTGTCCGGGGTCTTTTTCGCCGAATTTGCGGTTTGCCTCATAAGGCTGCTTTGCACTTCTGCTGCAAGGGCAGCGGTGTGCTCCTCCGTACGGAGCGAGCGTTCTGTGTTTCCATTAAGCTGTTATAACCCGCGAGGTCCCGGCATTTTGGCGCTTGAGGTAAGCATAATGCGGTACCGCGTTGAATCTGGCGAATGCGGTTCGTCCCGAGCAAAGGCGTGATAGCCGCCATTGCGGAAGGGGACGATATCGGAGATTAACTCCTCGCTTCGGAAGTTGTCCGGAGATCCGAAGACCACATCCAGTGTGATTGAGCCCGTGCAGCTGGCCTCTACACCTGGTATGACACCTTTAAAGGTGGTTTTTGTGGGTTTGATCCTCGAGGGATCTATACCCATTTTGTGCCTGGTAATGTCTGAAAGAAGCGGGTTCAAGCTGCCACCATCCATAAGGACTCGGTGAGGTGAAGTCCGTCAATGATGGGGTCAAGGACCAATGCGGCGTAACCGCCATGAGCGGATACTCTTTGGGGTGGTCCCTGCGATCGAAAGTGATCGGACAAGAAGACCATGGGTTGAAATTTGGGGCGACTAGCTCCATCGCATAGACAGCCCTTAGTGCACGCTTCGGTTCCCGCTTGGGAATATGGGTTGCGTATATCATGTTCACCATTTTCACTTGGGGAGGAAATTTCTTCTGTCCTCCTGTGTTCGGTGGCCGGGGCTCTTCCTCGTCGTCACTATGCAGCCCCTTTTCCTTGTTCTCGACATTCAACTTGCCGGCCTGTTTGAACACCCAACATTCTCTGTTCGTGTGGTTGGTTGGCTTATCGGGGGTGCCGTGAATTTGACACGAGCGATCGAGTATGCGGTCCAAACTGGACAGGCCCAGATTGCTTCTTTTGAACGGCTTTTTCCGCTGACCGGATTTCGAGCCACTGAATCCTGCATTAACTGCCGTGTCTTCGGCGTTATCGCTGTTGTTGCGGCGCTTGTGTTTGTTGCGATGTGGTCTGCCATTGCTATCTTTGGCATCTGAATTGCTAGGATTTCTTGATGTGTTATTGCTGCGAGCTAGCTGACTGTCCTCCCCACTTTACAAAAGTGGGTCATGAGTGTCATGAGGGCTGCCATGGACTTCGGCTTCTCTTGGCCAAGGTGTCGGGCGAGCCACTCGTCGCGGATGTTATGCTTAAATGCCGCTAAGGCCTCAGCATCCGGACAGCCGACAATTTGGTTCTTTTTAGTTAGGAAGGAGTCCGAAATTTCACGCTAATTCCCCGGCTGTTGGGTTATGTGACTCAAGTCATCGGCATCCGGTGGTCGCACATTAGTGCCCTAGAAGTTGTCAAGGAGTGTGTCCTCCAAATTCTCCCAACTGCCGATGGATTTTGCTGGCAGGCTATTCAGCCAATGCCGAGCCGGCCCTTTTAGTTTTAGTGGGAGGTACTTGATGGCATGTAGATCGTCACCGCGACCCATGTGGATGTGGAGGTGGAAATCTTCAATCCATACCGCGGGGTCTTTTGGGCCATCATATGATTCAATGTTCACGGGTTTAAAACCTTCTAGGAATTCGTGATCCATTACTTCGTCAGTGAAGCATAGGGGTGTCGCAGGCGCCTACATGCGGGGTATGTCATAGCGCCTTGATTCATACGAGTCTTGTCTGCTGTATTCGTCCTCGCCGGATTTTCTTTAGTATATTCGGCATAGCGATCATCAAATCGCAACGTTAGGCGCGCCCCGTGATCCGTAGATCAATCTTGCATGTCCTGCTTTGTTTTCCAATACGTCTCGCAGGTCTTGCGTGTTACCCCGGGCCTTGGTGTTTTTATTTAACTGGCGATGGGGTGCGGGCTGGACTTCGGCCTGATATGCCGCTTTATCTCGGCCACGAGGTGGTCGGTCAGCCGCATCATACGCTGGAAGTGTAGGCTTTAATGCTTCCTCCTCGAGTTGGGGTAGCAACCTGCGCTTTGGGTAAATTTTGGCTGGGCGCTTCAGTTCGTATTCCTCGGCCGCTAGGACCTCAGTCCAACTATCTGCTAGAGGATCTTGGTCAGCTTGAAGCTGTTGTTGCTTTTTGTTCGGGCTTTTTGCTGTGGCTATAAGCCGGGACTTGAAGCGCTCTGCTTTCGGCAGGATCCTCAGGCACGATAAATTCTTCGCCGCCGAGTCTCACCTCGTTTTTGGAGAGAGGCATGTAATTGTCATCCTCTGATTCTCCATCTGCTGCCTGTTCCTTAGGGCTAGCTTGCCCATCCTCCCGCTCAAAGCCTGGCTGGAAGGGATTGTCGTCGTCTTCAGTACTATCTGCAGCGTTATTGTGTCTTGTGCCGGTATCGCTGCTTTTGCTATGGAGGGGCTTAGGGTGGCGCCGATGACGCCGGTGCTTAGATTGCTTCTCGGGGGGATTGTCCTCCGTTACCTCATTGCCATCGCTTTCTTTGGGGGTGTCCACCATGTATATATCATATGATGAGGTGGCGATCCAGTATACCTGGGCGATAGTTCCTGTTAAATCTCTGCATCGTCGTCCATACCGTCGATGTGTTCGGAGACTTAAATCGAGTATGTCGGTTAAGTTGTCGACAAGTGGCTATTAAGTGGGTGGTGGGTGGGAACGAATTTCTTAATCGTCCGCTTCCCTCAAGCAGAGACATAGATTCGGCCAAGTGTCTCCTGACAAGGAGAGAACCTTAATGAATTTAGCGTGTCGCCTAGGGGCGAGTGCTGAGAGATATCCGCGAAGGAAAACTCCATGATCGGTACCTAATCAGATTCGATGAAGCACGGACCTTGGCGGTTCCAGAGTTCGTGGCGAGGGCGAATCAAGGGTCCGCAGAACACAGGTCTCATAGGAGGTGAAGTCGATTCGGCTCTACTCGCCGTGAGTGTCTTGGCAGGCGTGGCGGGTCCATCCACCAATCGTCGAAAGGCGTGATCACTTTCTGGATTAAGGGCGGAGTGGCCACATGTGTGATCTCCCAAACACCGATTCGTGGCAGAGCTAAGTCATGCTCATCGTGATTGTGTGGCACACGAGGAGTCTGGATTAGGGGTGTCGGGATAGCGGACTACAACCTTTGGCGGACTCACGGACTATGAAGATTCAAGATTGAAGACTTCGTCCCGTGTCTGGGATGGGACTTTCCTTGGCGTGGAAGGCAAGCTTGGCGTCTGGATATGTAGATCTCCTCCCATTGTAACCGACTCTGTGTAACCCTAGCCCTCTCTAGTGTCTATATAAACCGGAGGTTTTAGTCCGTGGGGCCGAATAACAATCATACCATAGGCTAGCTTCTAGGGTTGAGCCTCTACGATCTCGTGGTAGATCTACTCTTGTACTACCCATATCATCAATATTAATCAAGCGGGAGTAGGGTTTTACCTCCATCGAGAGGGCCCGAACACAGGTAAAACATCGTGTCCCTTGTCTCCTGTTACCATCCGCTTGGGCCGCATAGTTCGGGACCCCCTACACGAGATCCGCGGTTTGACACAGACATTGGTGCTTTCATTGAGAGTTCCTCTGTGTCGTCATCTTTTGGCCCGATGGCTCCTCCGATCATCAACAACGAGGCGGTCCAGGGTGAGACTTTTCTCCTGGATAGATCTTCGTGATTCGGGCGGCTTTGCACTACGGGCCAATTAAACCCGCCATCTGGAGCAGATCAGCTCGCCCGCCATCAGGTCGATTTGGAAGTTTGAACTACGGTTGGCGTCAGCGGAGACTTGATCTTGACGGTTCGAGCCTGATCGGGCGCGCCGCAATATCACGATGGGCATGATCTAGCTCTGCCGCCGAACAGTGCCCTGGAGGCCGCACCCGTGTCCGCCCCATTCCTTAGCTCGGAGCCGACTGCGCCAATCAAGGACGGGTGGCTGGACACTGCCTCAGGGGCTGCAATCTCTACGGCGATCGAGCCGAACACCAGCCATGTCCTCTGCGAAGCTCGTGACTCCAAGGTGCCGGACTCCTCTTCGGACTCTGAACCTTCCGCGCCCCTGCCGTTCGAATCCGATTGGGCGCCGATCATGGCCTTCGCCGCCGCGGACATCTTTCAGCACTCGCCCTTCGGCGACATTCTGAATTCACTAAAGTCTCTCTCTTTATTAGGAGAGCCCTGGCAGGACTATGGTCAGCAAGGTTGGGATGCGGACGACGAAGAAATTCAAAGCCCACCCACCACCCACTTCGTAGCCACTGTCGATGATTTAACCGACATGCTCGACTTCGACTCCGAAGACATCGACGGTATGGACACCGATGCAGGAGACGACCAAGAACCAGCGCCTATAGGGCACTGGAAGGCCACCTCGTCGTATGACATATACATGGTGGACACCCCAAAAGAAGGGAAGGGCGATGGAACAACGGAGGATGACCCCTCCAAGAAGCAGCCTAAGCGCCGGCGTCAGCGGCGCCGCTCTAAATCCCGCCAAAGCAAAAACAGCAATTCCGGCACGGGAGATAATAACACGTCGGACAGTGCCGAAGACAACCACCTCCAGCAGGATTCAGCATAGGAGGATGGAGAAGCCAGCGCTCATGAGAGAGCGGCAGACAGAGAGGTAGAGGACGACAATTACATGCCTCCCTCCGAAGACGAGGCAAGCCTCGACGACGAAGAATTTGTCGTGCCTGAGGATCCCGTCGAACAAGAGCGTTTCAAACGCAGGCTTATGGCCACGGCGAGCAGCCTCAAGAAAAACAGCAACAACTTACAGCTTAGACCAAGACTTGCTTAGCCGGCGGATGGACTGAAGTCCTTGCGGTAGAAGAGTCACGAACTCGAACGCCCCTCCAAGAGCTACCTAAAGCGCAGGCTGCTACCCCAATTAGAGGAGGAAGCACCTAAACCTACATCACCAGCAAGACGACGGCCGGCCGGCCACCTCGTGGCCTTGACGACAGAGGCTCTCGGCCCTCCCTCAAGCCGCACCCCGGCGTCGCTCAAAAAATACCAAGGCACGGGGAAATGCGCCAGACCTGCGAGATATATTGGAGGACAAGGCAAGGCAAACAAGATCGATCTACGGATCGCGTGGGCGCCCCACGACACGTGACGATAACCGTCATGCCGGATATGGCAAATCCGACCGGGTAATTTGAACCACGATAGACAAAGCTCATTTGAGCTGCGTCGTGATATAGCCCAAAGACAGAGGCGCCAAGACACCCACTATGCTTCACAAATGAAGTAATGGATCATCAAATCCTCGAGGGTTTCAAACTCGTAAACATCGAATCATACAATGGCACAACAGATCTGCGGTATGGATCAAGATTATCTCCTTCATATCCACATGGCCCGCGGTGATGATCTACACGCCATCAAATACCTCCCACTCAAGCTTAAAGGACCAGCTCGGCATTGGCTTAACAGCTTGCCGGCAGAGTCAATTGGTTGTTGGGAAGACCTAGAAGCCTCATTCCTCAGCAATTTCTAGGGCACCTATGTGCTAATTGCGACCACAGAGATGACCTAAGCCACATAATTCAGCAGCCCAGAGGAATCTGCCGAGACAATTCAGACACGGTTCCTAACCAAGAAAAATCAAATAGTCGGCTGTCCGGACGCAGAGGCCCTCGCAGCCTTCAAACATAACATCCGTTACGAGTGGCTTGCCCAGCACCTAGGACAGGAAAAGCCGAAATCCATGGCAGCCCTCACAACACTCATGACCCACTTTTGCGCGGGAGAAGACAGCTGGCTAGATCGCAGTAATAACATGTCCAAGAGCCCTGGTAATTCGGATACCAAGGACAGCAATGGCAGGTCGCGTCGCAACAAGCACAAGCGCCGCGTGCGGGCGACAATGCCGAGGATATACCGCGATTAATGCCGGATTCGAGAGGCTCTAAACCCGGTCGGCGGAAAAAGCCATTTAAAATAAATACTCCGGGCCCGTCCGGTTTGGACCGAATACTCGATCGCCGTGCGGATACACGACACCCCAAAACCAGCCAATCACACCAACAGGGATTATTGGGTGTTCAAGCAGCAGCCAAGTTAAATGCCAAAAGCGAGACAAGGGGCTGCATAGCAATGACGAGGAGGAGCCCGGCCGCGAACAATCGGGGATGAAGGGCTTCCCCCACAAATGCGGACGGTGAACATGATATCCATAACCCACATACCCAAAAGGGAGCGAGGCGTGCACTCGAGGGGCGTATATGCGTTGGAGCCAGTCACCCAAAAATTCAACCCGTGGTCCTCCTGCCAGATCACTTTTGATCGAAGGGACCACCCCACAAGCATCCGCCATGGCGGATTCGCCGCATTGGTTCTAGACCCAATCATTGACGGATTTCACCTCACTAGAGTCCTTATGGATGGCGGCAGCAGCCTGAACCTGCTTTATCAGGATATAGTGCAAAAAATGGGCATAGATCCTTCAAGGATTAATCCCACAAAGACGGCCTTTAAAGGCGTCATACCAGGTGTAGAGGCCAGCTATGCAGGCTCGATTACACTTGAGGTGGTCTTGGATCCCGGATAATTTCGGCGAGGAGTTAATCTTTGACATAGTCCGTTCTGCGGTGGCTATCACGCCTGCCGGACGAATCGCATTTGCAAAGTTCAATGTGGTGCCGCTTCGCATACCTCAAGCTCAAGATGCCAGCCCTCGAGGAGTCATTACGGTCAATGGAAACACCGAACGCTCTCTCCGAATGGAGGAGCATCTGGCCCTCATGGCGGAAGTACAAAGTAGCCTCTCAAGGCAATTCTCGATCCGGCTATTAAATGTCGGACACCGTCAAGCAGCGCCCGAGTAACCTACAACAAGACCGCTGTCACGTTCCGGAAAGCAAGCGTAGCAATGCGGCTAACCCAGCCCTCGCGAAATTGTGAAACCGGTACTATGCTTACATAATTACTCTCTAGAAATACCATCGGCATAGGCGGAGGGGCACGACCACGGCATGCCTAAAATGCGGCTCAACCGCACTAGGGGCTCCCAATTTTGTAATTCTTTTTTCTTACTTTAGGGACTCCACTCTCAGGAAGGCCTGTCCGGCAGTACGATCGCCGAACACACGATGCACAAAGTGAGGGAAGCGAAAGTTACGCCGAATGTCCAGGTGGTCTCTATCTTGAGCTAAATACATCTTACATACCGTCCCGTAGCTTCGCCCCACGGAGGGGGGCATGTCAAATAGTCCCATCTATTGCTTATCGCACTATTTGCATCGTTCTGCTTTTACCGCAGCCTTTTAGAATAAACAATACATAGCTTTTGTCTATTATTGCATTCCTTTTTTATGTAAATATGTTCAGTTATGACATTATGCAACCATACACATTGGTATGCAGCCAATACACCGAGGGCTTAAGTACCCGAATATGGTGTGAGAAGTCCGAACAATCTCACGAGTCGGCACCCGAACTTATAGCATTATATGCATCGGCTCGAATCATGTCTTGGGTCAATAGTTGGGTTTGCACGGCCCCATGTTTTGGTACCTTACGTTCCATTATATCGGCTAAGGTAGCGCTGGGAGAACTACTGCGATTGTGCCCCGGTTGAGCTGGGTTAAGCACCTCAGTAGAGAAAGCTAAAACTGACTGTCATGATAGGGCGAGAGCTGGTCACTGTTCGAGAGGTTTCGAGTCCCTAAAGACTTATGCCGCTTAGAGCGAGGAGCCGGCTTTGTCCGGCCTAGGCGTGGATAGCGCCCCGAACTCGGTCTTCCGAATACTAGGGGCTTCGCCAAAATTTAAAATTATAGAATTCTATGGCTAACTGAGAGTGATAAAGCATTATAGTTCGATTGCCTTGTTCGTTGTGCTGAGCGCCTCCCTTGAAGGACCCAAGAATGGGAACAAGAGCGCTTCAGGTTATCCCTTAACACCCCAAAGACTGTGGCAAGGGGGCAGAAGCCAACGACTCGCCATCTTTCAGATTTAATAAATGGCCGCACGAAGGTAATATTTTAAATTCAAAAAGTGTTGCTTAGCGCATATGAACAAGTTTTCAAAGACAGGGATAACACGAGCGAAGTTTACTCAAAAATTACATCCTTGGAACATTCATCCGCCACAAGGCAGGCACCCTTCAGTACGCCCTCATAATACATCTCGGGCTTGCGATGCTCCTTGCCCTGCGGTGGCCCATCTGTCACCAGCTTCTCAGCATCCATCTTGCCCCAGTGCACTTTAACACGGGCAAGGGCCCTGAGGGAGTCCTGGACTAGGGGGTGTCCGGATAGCCGAACTATCATCTTTGGCCGGACTCCTAGACTATGAAGATACAAGATTGAAGACTTTGTTCCATGTCCCAATGGGACTTTCCTTGGCATGGAAGGCAAGTTTGGCGATACGGATATGTAGATCTCCTACCATTGTAACCGACTCTATGTAACCCTAACCCTATTCGGTGTCTATATAAACCCGAAGGGTTTTAGTCCGTGGGGATCTAACAACAATCATGCCATAGGCTAGCTTCTAGGGTTTAGCCTCTCTCGATCTCGTGGTAGATCCACTCTTGTACTACCCATATCATCAATATTAATCAAGCAGGAGTAGGGTATTACCTCCATCGAGAGGGCAGAACCTGGGTAAAAACATCGTGTCCCTTGTCTCCTGTTACCATCCGCCTAGACACACGATTTAGGACCCCCTACCCGAGATCACTTGGTTTGACACCGACATTGGTGCTTTCATTGAGAGTTCCTCGTATGCGTCACCTATAGGCCCGATGGCTCCTTCGATCATCAACAACGACGCTGTCCGGTGAGACTTTTCTCCCGGACAGATCTTCGTATTCGGCGGCTTTGCTGCGGGCAATTCACTTGGCCATCTGGAGCAGATCAAAAGCTACGCCCCTGGCCATCAGGTCAGATTTGGGAGTTTAAACTACACGGCCGACATCCGCGGAGACTCGATCTTCGACGGATTCGAGCCGCAGCCAAGCCCGCCGCACTATCTCGATGGGCATGATCTAACTCTGCCGCCCGAACGGTGTCTCCGGAGTCCGCTGGTGTCCGCTCCGACCATTGATTCGAGCCGATCTACGCCGATCGAGGATGGCTGGTTGGACACCACATCGGGCTGAAACCTCTACGGCGATTGAGCGAACACCATCCCTGTCCTTTGCAAAGCTCGTGACTCCCGGTGCGAGACTCCTTCCGGACTCCGAACATCCAGCGCCCTGCCCGGTCGAATCCGGCTGGGCGCCCGATTATGGAGTTCACCGCGCGGACATCTTCGGCACTTTTCGCCTTTTGGCGATATCCTGAACTCATTAAAGTCTCTCTTTTTGTCGAGAGCCTGGCGGACTACGGTCGGAAAGGTTGGGATGCGGACGACGAAGAAATTCAACGCCCACCCACCGCCCACTTTGTAGCCACTGGCTTAAAGCTTAAGCGATGTGCTCGATTTGACTCAAGACATCGACGGTATAGACGACGATGTAGGAGATAACCATGAACCAGCACCTATAGGATACTGGACAAGCACCTCATCCCATGATGTATACATGGTGGATACACCTAAAGGAAGTGACGACGAGGAATGACGGGACACTACGAAGGATAAATCCCTCGAAAAGCAGTCAAAACGGCAACGTGAACGCCGCACCAGGTCCCGCCTCGACAAAGACCCAGCCATAGAGCGAGGCGAACCGGTGGACGGCATTTAACATGCTATCGAGCAACCGTCCGAACAGGACAACTTGGATAAACAACCCGTCCTGGCGAAGATAACAGTCCGGGATGATCTCACGCGGACAAATTGTTGGAGCAGAAGAACCTCCACAAAGGCCTGCCGCCATGCGGCGTAGCTGAAAAAGCGGCGGAAGCTTCGAACTGCGGAAGATGCACAAAGTACTCAACACCGTAGACAAATACGGCGATAGTCACCGAACAAAGAGCTACCCAAAGAGAAAACTACTGCCCGAATTTGATGAGGAGGCCTTAGAGCCCCCACAATCAAAAAGCAAGAAGGCCACCCGGTCAGATGGACGACCCCACGGCAAACAGAGAGCGGCAAATGGCGCCGCACACAAGCCGGCACGTGATCCGCATAAGGATTCGCATCAAAAGGATGGCCCAGTTAGGTCCATCTATGGGCCAAGAAAGCAAGCTCCTCAAAGCAATGCAACACGCCAAATATCCGAACATCACGGCACATCCATATATAGGGGTGCCGCACACTTCGTGTTTCACCGATGAGGTGCCGGATCACGAATTCAGCAGGATTCAAACCCGTAAACATAGAGGCATACGACGGAACAACAGACCACAGGTTTGGATTGAGGATTACATCCTCCACATACACATGGCTAGAGGAGATGATCTCCACGCCATAAAATACTTACCCCTCAAGCTCAAAGGGCCAGCCCGGCATTGGCTCAAAAGCCTCCTGAAAATACCATTGGAAGTTGGGAAGAGCTCGAGGATGCTTTTTAGGCAAATTTTCAAGGGACTTATGTCCGTCCTCCGGATCACAGACGATTTAAGTCATATAACTCAACAACCCGGAGAGTCAGCCCATAAATTCTGGAATAGGTTCCTCGACAAAAGAACCAAATAGTCGATTGTCCGGACGGCGAAGCCTTAGCAGCTTTCAAACACAACGTCAAGAGGCAGAATGGTTCGCCGAGACACCTCGGCGAGGAGAAGCCGAGAACCATGGCTGCATTAACAAGCCTCATGACCCGCTTTGCGCGGGAGAGGATAGTTGGCTAGCAAGATGCAATACCAGCTGACCCAAGTACATCCAAGTAAGGGATGGAAATGGAAAACCACTGACGCAGCAAGGACCGGCGGATTAAGGGAATGATCCAAAGAGCGGCGGTCAACGCCGGATTCAAAAGCTCACGGCGAACAATAAAAACTGCCCCTTAAGGACAATAGCGATGAGCTATCCAACTTAAACAAAATCTTGGACAAGATATGCCAAATCCACAGTACTCCCGGAAGCCGCAAACCATACCCACAGATTGTTGGGTCTTCAAGCAGTCCGGCAGACTCAATGCCGAACACAAGGGGCTCGACAAACCAAGCGAGGACGATGACGAACCTCAAAAGCAGAGCACCGGAAAACAAGAGAATTTCCCACAAGAGGTTAAAACTGTAAACTCACTTCACATGATAAAAGGGAAAAACAGAGCGGCGCCCACTAAAATACGTGCCGCACAGACTTCCCTAGCAGAGTACCAACACTGGTTGTCAAAACCAATCACCTTCGACCATCAGGACTACTCCGAAAGTATCCGGAACGCAGGATGGACTGCCTTGATACTGGATCCTATAATCGACGGACTCCAATTTACACAAGTCGTCATGGATGGCGACAGTGATATAAACCTGATATATCAGGACACAATCCGCAGGATGGGGATAGACCCAACCAAAATTCGCCATAGCAACACCTCATTCAAAGGGGTAATGCCAGGCCCATATGCCCATTATGCGGGCTCCTCTACTGCTAGAAGTTGTGTTGGCTCATCCGACAACTTCCGCCAAGAACTTAACCTTCCACATCGCCCCATTCAAAAAGTAGCTATCAAGCACTCTTTGGGCGTGAAGCTTTCGCCGCTTTAACGCATAATACCACATTATGCATCTCATACACTTAAAATGCCCGGTCCCGGCATCATCTCTTTAAAAGGGAGTGTTAAGTGTTACTCGAGGACGGAAGAACGTGAGACTGCCTTGGCAGCCCCACACCAATCCGGCTCCGCTAATCAAAGCACCTGAATAGGTCATTCAAACCCCGGACATGGCTAGACGAGTCCGGCGCCTACTATGGCGTACCCATTCTATACAAGGAGCTGCACGACGCATAAAAAAGAGACAATAAAGCTCAATTTTATTCACCTTCGAACCATACTCTATTTATTTAATATAAAGTACATTTGTCGCATACGATATTTTTCTTTTCAACTAAGTTCTTCTCTTTACAGATGAACACCGTGCTACACAAATCGAGGATACTGGCTGCGGAGACACAGCGCAGACGTGCAGCAGGGACCCGTCGCAAGGATTCTTTTCAGATTAAGACCCTGCGTAAACCTTTTTTTACCGTTTTTACTGTCTCCTCCTTTGCAGCTCTCATTGCAGAGCGGGCATCCTTGGCTTCGGCGGTGGCCTTTTTCAGGTCCTCTTGCTCCGCTTGACGTTCTGTTTCAAGAACCCCGCAGCGGTCGGTAGCATTCTTCAACTTTATGGCCATATCGGCCATCTCCTCTTTGCTTCGGCAATGAGCAGACCGTTCAGCTTTTAGCTCTTCGGCCACCCTTAGGACGAACAACAATCATGCCATAGGCTAGCTTCTAGGGTTTAGCCTCTCTGATATCGTGGTAGATCCACTCTTGTACTACCCATATCATCAATATTAATCAAGCAGGAGTAGGGTATTACCTCCATCGAGAGGGCTCGAACCTGGGTAAAAACATTGTGTCCCTTGTCTCCTGTTACCATCTGCCTAGACGCACAGTTCGGAACCCCCGACCCGAGATCCGCCGGTTTTGACACCGACAGGCCCTACGGGCGCCTTCGATGCATACGGAGCACTTGATGACTTCATGTCATGGGCAGAGCATCCGCCACCGCCTCCACCAGCCCAAAAGTAGCTCCTGTGCATGACCTCCCGAGCCATAGCCGGACTATAAGGCCCTTCATGGCCTGTTCAGCCACCTTATGGAGCTCGACCAGGCTGCTTCACTGCTTTCGCTCAAGGCACCGGGTGTCCAGCCTCAAAGATATCTTGAGACCAGAACACCTTCTCCGTCGAGCTCACCTCCTCGGCCCGGTAGTAGGCGGCACCGTCGGACACACTGTGGGGCAGATCTGTGAATGCTCCTGGAGAGCTACGGACTCGGGTAACTAACAAGTAATTCACTTTCACATGCTTGCTTTGCATAAAGAATGCCTTACCCGCCGCTATCTTCTCCATCGCCTCAATCACCTGGAGGGCTTTTTGGGCTTCGGCCTTGGCAGATTTGGCGCTATCAAGGGCCAAGGCGAGCTCGGACTCTCGAGTCTTTGTGTCAAGCTCCAAACTCTCGTGTTTTTTCATGAGAGCCTGGAGCTCTTGGTGCACCTCCGCCACCCGCGCCTCCTGCTTTTCTCGCTCGGCACGCTCCACGGCCGCATTGTCTTCGGCCTTGGACTGCGCTTTCTTCAGGGTCGCCACCTCGGTTGTGGCCCCTGTAATACTCACGTTGGTCTTGTCATTTTTTGCAACCACATCTTTTTTATATACTTACATAAGGTATTACTTACCTTCTTTGTCCTCGAGCTGCTTCTTGGCAAGGCCGAGCTCGTTCTCGGAAAGCTCGAGGCTCTGCTTCAATGCGTCGACCTCCGCAGTCAGTGCGGCAGAGGTCAGCAGCGCAGCCTGCATTCCCATATTGACATACTTATGTTAGACTCCTGCGTATATCTTTTAGATCCTCAGTTTGGCTTTTCTTTCCGAACACCAAACTGAGCATCAGGGGCTACTGTCTATGCGGTAATATTTTTACATATCTAAAATACATACCTCAAAGCCTGTTAGAAGGCTAGCACAGGCTTCAGTCAGCCCGCTCTTAGCGGACTGAACCTTCTGGATCACCGCACTCATAATAGTGCCGTGCTCCTCGTCGATGGAGGCGCCGTTAAGCACCTGCAGCAAATTATCCGGTGCCTCCGGTTGGACGGAGGTCACCGGCGTCGTAGGCTTGCCCCTCTTACTAGGGGGCCGCTGTAGGACTCGGAACCATTGAAGGTTCCGGGTGGTGTCCGACCAGAGGCGGACTTGGAGCCACAGGGGTCTTGCCCTTGCGCTGGAGTCCGGGGGCGTCGCCTTGAGGTGCTCGGGACTACCTCCCTTGATTTGGAACCTTTGGGACAATACCTCGGCATCATCTGCGAGGCGAGGGAGGAGGCCCGGAAGTGAAGTGCTATTCACATGTCAAGCCCAATTTGAAGGCAGCTTCGACGACATCTGCCGAAATCTGGGCTCGGGCGAACTCAGTGATTATATCCGGCGTCGAGGGAAATTGTGCAATAAAGGAACACCATGAATCACTCTGGTGTCCGAACATTTACGACTTCGCTAGGGGCTTGGCCCTGGGTGGCAACTCCTCCTCGCTGTCGGCAACGTTGGTGGAGCAATCCGGGGGAAGGGTTCTTCCCTTCTTGGACCCTCCGGCCTCCCCAGTTGGGGAGGCTTTCCTTTTCTTTTCTTCCCCTGCTGGAGAAGAAACCTCTCTTTCCTCCTCCTCGTTTTTCGTGGGAGGAGTCCGCCTCCGAGTCATCGGACGATGAGCCCGACACCACCAGGTGCCGGGAACTCTTTCGAGTTCCCGTAGCTTTCTTCTTGGCCTTCTTCTCCGGCACCTCATAGGGGTCCGGAACCAGCAGCCCCGTCAAGCGGGCATCCGCTGGGTCTTCCGGCAAGGGAGCCGGACAGCTGATCGGCCCGGACGTCTCCTGCCAATCCTATCAAAGGTAAGGGAATTTAGATCCCGCATGGAGTCAAACTATGAGAGACAAATATCCTGTAAAAGGTAAAAACAGCTTACTGCGTTGGCTTGACACTGCCGCTGAATCCGCGATCCTCGGTAACAGATGCGGGAGCCTCGGCGCCCTTGAAGAGCACCTTCCAGGCATCTTCGTACGTAGTGTTGAAGAGCACACTCGAGGTTCGGTCTGTGCTGATTAAACTCCCACAAGCTGAAAGCCCGTTGTTGGCACGGGAGGATCCGGCGGATGAGCATGACCTTGACTACGTTGACAAGTTTGAGCTTCTTGCTCACCAGGCTTTGGATGCATGTTTGGAGTCCGGTCAGCTCTCCTTTTTTGCCCCACGGCAGGCGCTTCTCTTTCTAGGAGGTGAGCCATGTGGGGATGCCAGATCGGAATTCGGGGGCCACTGCCCATTCAGGGTCACGCGGCTCGGTGATGTAGAACCACCCCGATTGCCACCCATTTATGGTCTCCATGAAGGAGCCCTTGAGCCATAGGATGTTGGGCATCTTGCCCACCATGGCACCTCCACACTCCGCAGCAGCCCCCACTACCTTCGGCTTGACATTGAAGGTCTTGACCATAAGTCAAGTGGGGCTAGATGCAGAGGAAGGCCTCGCACACGACGATGAATGCCGAGATGTTGAGGATGAAGTTCGGGGCCAGATCGTGGAAATCCAGGCCATAGTAGAACATGAGACCCCGGACAAATGGGTGAAGTGGGAAACCTAGTCCTCGGAGCAAATGGGTGAGGAACACTAGCCTCTCATGGGGCCTGGGGGTGGGGATGAGCTGCCCCTCTTCCGGGAGCCGGTGCGCGATGTTGTTAGACAAGTATCCGGCCGCCCTCAGTTTTTTGATGTGTCCCTCCGTGACGGAGGAGACCATCCACCTGCCTCCCGCTCCGGACATGGCTGGAGAAGGTTGAGGTGGAGAATGCGGACTTGGGAGCTGATACGTCTCCAACGTATCTATAATTTTTGATTTGTCCATGCTACTTTATCTACTGTTTTGGACTATATTGGGCTTTATTTTCCACTTTTATAGTACTTTTGGGACTAACCTATTAACCGGAGGCCTAGCCCGGAAATTGCTTTGTTTTTGCCTATTGGGTGTTTCAAAAAGCGGAATATCAAACGGAGTCCAAACGGAATGAAACCTTCGGGAACGTGATTCTCTCACGAGCGTGATCCAGAGACTTGGACCCTACTCTAAGAAGTGCTGAGGCGGTCACGAGGTGGAGGGCGCCTGGGCGCGCCTGCCTCATGGGCCCCTGACGCTCCACCGGCGTACTCCTTCCTCCTATATATACCTCACGTATCCCCAAGCGATCGGAAGAGGAGCAAAAACCTAATTCCACCGCCGTGCCTTCAGTATCCACGAGATCCCATCTTGGGGCCTGTTCCGTAGCTCCGCCGAGGGGCATCCACCATGGAGGGCTTCTACATCAACACCATAGCCCCTTGATGAAGTGTGAGTAGTTTACTTCAGACCTTGGGTCCATAGCTATTAGCTAGATGGCTTCTTCTCTCCTTTTGGATCTCAATACAATGTTCTCCCCTCTCTCGTGGAGATCTATTCGATGTAATCTTCTTTTTGCGGTGTGTTTGTTGAGACTAATGAATTGTGGGATTATGATCCAGCTTATCTATGAATAATATTCGAATCTTCTCTGAATTCTTTTATGTATGATTGAGTTGTCTTTGGAAGTCTCTTCGAATTATCCGTTTGGTTTGGCCAACTAGATTGGTAGTTCTTGCAATGGGAGAAGTGCTTAGCTTTGGTTTAATCTTGTTGTGTCCTTACCCAATGACAGAAAGGATTGCAAGGCACGTATTGTATTGTTGCCATCAAGGATAACAAGATGGGGTATTTATCATATTGCATGAATTTATTCCTCTACATCATGTCATCTTGCTTAAGGCGTTACTGCTTTTTAACTTAATACTCTAGATGCATCTTTGGATAGCGGTCGATGAGTGGAGTAATAGTAGTAGATGCAGAATAGTTTCGATCTACTTGTCTCGGACGTGATGCCTATATACATGATCATGCCTAGATAACCTCATAACTATGCTCAATTTTGTCAATTTCTCAACAGTAATTTGTTCACCCACCGTAGAATACTTATGCTCTTGAGAGAAGCCACTAGTGAAACCTATGGCCCCGGGTCTATTCTCATCATATCAATCTCCATCACTTTATTTACTTGCTTTGCTTTTACTTTGCTTTTACTTTTCAATTTGCATATTTATACCAAAAATACCAAAAGTATTATCTCTATCAGATCTCACTCTCCTAAGTGACCGTGAAGGGATTGACAACCCCTAATCGCGTTAGTTGCGAGTAGCTATCGTTTTGTGCAGGTAATGAAGCGACTTGCGCGTGGCCTCTTACAGGATTGATACCTTGGTTCTCAAAACTGAGGGAAATACTTACGCTATTGTGCTGCATCATCCTCTCCTCTTCGGGGAAAACCAACGCAAGCTCAAGACGTAGCAAGAAGGATTTCTGGCGCCGTTGCCGGGGAGTCTACGCAAAAGTCAACATACCAAGTACCCATCACAATCCCTATCTCTTGCATTACATTATTTGCCATTTGCCTCTCGTTTTCCTCTCCCCCACTTCACCCTTGCCATTTTATTCGCCCTCTCTTTCCCAATCTCCTCCTCTCTTTCCTTTGCCTTTTCCTCGTCCGTTTGTTTGCTCGTGTGTTAGTTTGCTTGCTCGTCGCGATGGCTCAAGATGCTACCAAATTGTGTGACTTCACCAATACCAATAGTAATGATTTCCTTAGCACTCCGATTTCTCCTCTTGCCAATACTGAATCTTGTGAAATCAATGCTGCTTTGTTGAATCTTGTTATGAAAGAGCAATTCGCCGACCTTCCTAGTGAAGATGCCGCTACTCATCTGAATAGCTTCGTTGATTTATGTGATATGCAAAAGAAAAAAGATGTCGATAATGATGTCGTTAAATTGAAGCTATTTCCTTTTTCGCTTAGAGATCATGCTAAAGCGTGGTTTTCATCTTTGTCTAAAAATAGTATTGATTCTTGGAACAAGTGCAAAGATGCTTTTATCTCTTAGTATTTTCCCCCCGCTAAGATTATCTCTCTTAGGAACGATATTATGAATTTTAAGCAACTTGATCATGAACATGTTACACAAGCATGGGAGAGAATGAAATTAATGATACGTAATTGTCCTACTCATGGTTTGAACTTATGGATGATTATACAAATTTTTTATTGCTGGATTGAATTTTGCTTCTAGGAATCTTTTAGATTCGGCCGTGGGAGGGACTTTTATGGATATCTCTTTAGGAGATGCTACTAATCTCCTAGATAATATTATGGTTAATAATTCTCAATGGCATACTGAAAGATCTACTAATAAAGAAGTGCATGCTATAGAAGAAATCAATGTTTTGAGTGGAAAGATGGATGAACTTATGAAGTTATTTACTAAGAGTGTTTCTTCTGATCCTAATGATATGCCTTTGTCTACCTTGATTGAGAATAATAATGAATCTATGGATGTAAATTTTGTTGGTAGGAATAATTTTAGTAACAACGCGTATAGAGGGAATTTTAATCCTAGGCCTTATCCTAGTAATCCTTCTAATAATTATGGAAATTCCTACAACAACTCTTATGGAAATTTTAATAAGATGCCCTCTGAATTTGAGAGTAGTGTTAAAGAGTTTATGAATTCACAAAAGAATTTTAATGCTTTGCTTGAAGAGAAATTTCTTAAAGTTGATGATTTGGCTAGGAACGTTGATAGAATTTCTCTCGAGATTGATTCTTTAAAGCTTAGATCCATTCCTCCTAAGCATGATATCAATGAGTCTCTCAAAGCTATGAGAATTTCCATTGATGAGTGCAAAGAAAGAACCGCTAGGATGCGTGCTTCCAAAGATGCCTTTATTAAAGCGTGTTCTTCTAATTCCTATGAAAATCAAGATGAAGATCTGAAAGTTATAGATGTGTCCCCTATTAAATCTTTGTTTTGCAGTATGAGTCTTGATGAAACTAAATATGATCTTCCTTTACCTAGAAGGCGTTTTAAGAATTCTGAGTTTTTTGATCTTGATGATGAAATTGATAAAATTGGGATTGAAAGAAATAAAAATCGAGATATTGCTAAACCCACTATATTGGATCTCAAGGAATTTACTTATGGAAATTGCTCTTTAATTGATTGTATTTCCTTGTTGCAATCCGTGCTAAATTCTCTCATGCTTATAGTCAAAATAAGGCCTTTACCGAACACATTGTTGATGCCTTGATGCAACCTTATGAAGAAAAGCTTGAGTTGAAAGTTTCTATCCCTAGGAAACTCCATGATGAGTGGGAACCTACTATCAAAATTAAAATTAAAGATTATGAGTTTCATGCTTTGTGTGATTTGGGTGCTAGTGTCTCTACTATTCCCAAAACTTTATGTGATTTGCTAGATTTCCGTGATTTTGATGATTGCTCTCTAAACTTGCATCTTGCGGATTCCACTATTAAAAAGCCTATGGGAAGAATTACCGATGTGCTTATTGTTGAAAATAGGAATTATGTGCCCGTAGATTTTATCGTTCTTGATATAGATTGCAATCCTTCATGTCCTATTATTCTTGGTAGACCTTTCCTTAGAACGATTAGTGCAATTATTGATATGAAGGAAGGAAATATTAGATTCCAATTTCCCTTAAAGAAGGGCATGGAACACTTTCCGAGAAAGAAAATAAAATTACCATATGAACCTATCATGAGAGCCACTTACGGATTGCCTACCAAAGATGTCAATACCTAGATCTATCCTTGCTTTTATGCCTAGCTAGTGGCGTTAAACGATAGCGCTTGTTGGGAGGCAGCCCAATTTTATTTTTAGTTTTTAGTTTTTGCTTCTGTTTAGGAATAAATAATCCATCTAGCCTCTGTTTATATGTGGTTTTATCATTTAATTAGTGTTTGTGCCAAGTTAAACCAATTAGATCTTCTTGGGAGATAGTTATTTGATCTTGCGGTAATTTCCAGAATCTTTGCGCTCAGTGCCCGAATTGTTAAAAATCACCAGAACGTGATAAAATAGTGATTACAATTGATGATGATCAATAAACAACTTGTCCATGTCGTCTAATTTTGGTAGAATTGTTTGGGTTCCATAAGTTTGCGTTAGTTACAGATTACTACAGACTGTTCTGTTTTTGACAGATTCTGTTTTGCGTGTGTTGTTTGCTTATTTTGACGAATCTATGGCTAGTAAAATAGTTTATAATCCATAGAGAAGTTGGAATACAGTAGGTTTAACACCAATATAAATAAATAATGAGTTCATTACAGTACCTTAAAGTAGTCTTTTGTTTTCTTTCTCTAACGGAGCTCACGAGATTTCTATTGAGTTTTGTGTTGTGAAGTTTTCAAGTTTTGGGTGAATTCTTTTTATGGATTATGGAACAAGGAGTGGCAAGAGCCTAAGCTTGGGGATGCCCATGGAACCCCCAAGACAATCCAAGGACACCAGAAAGTCAAAGCTTGGGAATGCCCCGGAAGGCATCCCCTCTTTCGTCCACTTCCATCGGTAATTTACTTGGAGATATATTTTTATTGACCAACATGATATGTGTTTTGCTTGGAGTATCTTGTATTATTTGCGTCTTTACTTGTTAGTTTAACACAATCATCCTTGCTGTACACACCTTTTGAGAGAGCCATACATGATTTAGAATTTGTTAGAATACTCTATGTGCTTCACTTATATCTTTTGAGCTCGATAGTTTTGCTCATAGTGCTTCACTTATATCTTTTGAGCATGATAATTTTTGCTCTAGTGCTTCACTTAGATATTTTATAGCACGGTGGTGGATTTGTTTTAAAGAAACTTGATCTCTAAAGCTTCACTTAGATTATTTTGAGAGTCGTTAATAGCATCGTAATTTTCTTAATGTTAATATACTTGGTATTCAAGATATGTGAAACTTTATTTTGAGTGAATTGAATACTAAGATAAATTTAATGCTTAATAATTGTTTTGAGATATGGAGGTAATAATATCAAAGTCGTGCTACTTGATAATTGTGAATTTGAGAAATACTTGTGTTGAAGTTTGCAAGTCCCGTAGCATGCACATATGGTTAAAGTTGTGTAACAAATTTGAAACATGAAGTGTACCTGGCTTGTGCATCCTTATGAGTAGCGGTCGGGGACGAGCGATGGTCTTTTCCTACCAATCTATCCCCCAAGGAGCATTGCGCGTAGTACTTGATTTTTGAGGGCTTCTAAATTTTGCAATAAGTATATGAGTTCTTTTGACTAATGTTGAGTCCATGGATTATACACACTTTTACCTTTCCGCATTTGCTAGCCTCTTGATGCCGTGCATTGCCCTTTCTCACCTTGAGAGTTGGTGCAAACTTAGCGATGCATCCAAACCCCGTGATATGATACGCTCTTTCACACAAAAACCTCCTGATATCTTCCTCAAAACAGCCACCATACCTACCTATCATGGCATCTCTATAGCCATTCCGAGATATATTGCCATGCAACTTCCATCATCATTATTATGAAATACATTACTTTTGTCATATTGCCATTGCATGATCATGTAGTTGACATTGTATTTGTGGAAAAGCCACGTTGCTTTATTTTCCGTACATGTCACTCTTGATTCATTGCACCATTCCGGTACACCGCCGGAGGCATTCATATAGAGTCATATTTTGTTCTAAGTTTCGAGTTGTAATTTTTGAGTTGTAAGAGAAATAAAAGTGTGATGATCATCATTATTAGAGCATTGTCCCAAGTGAGGAAAGGATGATGGAGATTATGATTCCCCCATAAGTCGGGATGAGACTCCGGACAAAAAAAAGAGCAAGGCCAAAAAAAGGAAGGCCCAAAAGAAAGAAAATGAGAGAAAAAGAGAGAAGGGACAATGATACTATCCTTTTACCACACTTTTGGTTCAAAGTAGCACCTTGTTATTCATGTAGTGAGTCTCATATATTGTGCTTCAAAGTAGCACTAAGATCTTCATGATAGAGAGTCTCTCATTTTGTCACTTTCATATACTTGTGGGAATTTTTCATTATAGAACTTGGCTTGTATATTCCAATGATGGGCTTCCTCAAAGTGCCGTAGGTCTTCGTGAGCAAGCAAGTTGGATGCACACCCACTTAGTTTCTTTTGTAGAGCTTTCATATACTTATAGCTCTAGTGCATCCGTTGCATGGCAATCCCTACTCCTCATGTTGACATCAATTGATGGGCATCTCCATAGCCCGTTGATTATCCTCGTCGATATGAGACTTTCTCCCTTTTTGTCTTCTCCACACAATCCCCATCATCATATTCTATTCCACCCATAGTGCTATATCCATGGCTCGCGCTCATGTATTGCATAAAGGTTGAAAGAGTTTGAGATTATTTGAGAACGAAACAATTGCTTGGCTTGTCATCGGGGGTATAGAAGTTGGGAACATCTTTGTATGACGAAAATGAAGCATAGCCTAACTAGATTATTTTGTAGGGATGAATTTCTTTTGCCATGTTATTTTAAGAAGACACGATTGCTTTGATTAGTATGCTAGAAGTATTATTATTTTTATGTCAATATGAATTTTTGTCCTAAATCTTTCGGATCTGAATATTCATATCACAAGAAAGAAGATTTATATTGAATTTATGCCAAAGTATCACTCCGCATCAAAAATTCTCTTTTTATCATTTACCTACTAGAGGACGAGCAGGAATTAAGCTTGGGGATGCCAGAAACGTCTCCAACGTATCTATAATTTTTGATTGCTCCATGCTACTTTATCTACTGTTTTGGACTATATTGGGCTTTATATTCCACTTTTATATTACTTTTGGGACTAACCTATTAACCGGAGGCCCAACACAGAATTGTTGTTTTTCGCTTATTTCAGTGTTTCGAAGAAACGGAATATCAAACGGAGTCCAAACAGAATGAAACCTTCGGGAACGTGATTCTGTCACCGAACATGATCCAGGAGACTTGGACCCTACTCCAAGAAGTGCCAGAGGCGGTCACGAGGGTGGAGGGCGCGCCCCCTCTGGGCGCGCCCCCCTGCCTCGTGGGCCCCCTGACGCTCCACCGACGTGCTCCTTCCTCCTATATATACATGTGTATCCCCTAACGATCAGAAGAGGAGCAAAAAACCTAATTCCACCGCCGTACCTTCCTGTATCCACGAGATCCCATCTTGGGGCCTGTTTCGTAGCTCGGCCGGAGGGGGCATCCACCACGGAGGGCTTCTACATCAACACCATAGCCCCTCCGATGAAGTGCGAGTAGTTTACTTCAGACCTTGGGTCCATAGCTAGTAGCTAGATGGCCTCTTCTCTCTTTTGGATCTCAATACAATGTTCTCCCCCTCTCTCGTGGAGATCTATTCGATGTAATCTTCTTTTTGCGGTGTGTTTGGTGAGTTCGATGAATTGTGGGTTTATGATCCAGCTTATCTGTGAATAATATTTGAATCTTCTCTGAATTCTTTTATGTATGATTGAGTTATCTTTGCAAGTCTCTTCGAATTATCCGTTTGGTTTGGCCAACTAGATTGGTAGTTCTTGCAATGGGAGAAGTGCTTAGCTTTGGGTTCAATTTTGCGTTGTCCTTACACAGTGACAGAAAGGGATGCAAGGCACGTATTGTATTGTTTCCATCGAGGATAACAAGATGGGGTATTTATCATATTGCATGAATTTATTCCTCTACATCATGTCATCTTGCTTAGGGCGTTACTCTATTTTTAACTTAATACTCTAGATGCATCTTTGGATAGCGGTCGATGAGTGGAGTAATAGTAGTAGATGCAGAATCGTGTTGATCTACTTGTCTCGGACGTGATGCCTATATACATGATCATACCTAGATAACCTCATAATTATGCTCAATTCTGTCAATTGCTCAACAATAATTTGTTCACCCACCGTAGAATACTTATGCTCTTAAGAGAAACCACTAGTGAAACCTATGGCCCCCGGGTCTATTCTCATCATATCAATCTCCATCACTTTATTTACTTGCTTTGTTTTTACTTTGCTTTTACTTTTCACTTTGCATCTTTATACCAAAAATACCAAAAATATTATCTCTATCAAATCTCACTCTCGTAAGTGACCGTGAAGGGATTGACAACCCCTAATCGCGTTGGTTGCGAGTAGCTATCGTTTGGTTCTCAAAACTGAGGGAAATACTTACGCTACTGTGCTGCATCATCCTCTCCTCTTCGGGGAAAACCAACGCAAGCTCAAGACGTAGCAGGCGCTGGTGCTCGAGTGCGCGAAAATGGATAAGAAAAGGAGGAAGAAGGCGTAGGTGAAAGAGGTGGATCCTTATCCCCTTATATGGGCGGATGAAACTATGTGCCCCCACCAACCTGGTAAAACTCGCTTATCTCCCAAGCTCCGTAATTAATGGCACTATTAGGTTACCCACACCCATATTGATGAGAATCCCGGAATACGGGGACACGATCTTTGCTTCACAAGACGTGCCAAGGAAAGCGCCTTGCTAAGTGCACTGAGGTGGGACTGTAAAAACGATCCGAATGAAGGCTTCGCCATGGTGTGATGTCACGCTGCGGAATACTTCAGCAGGTTGGATTTGTGTAAATATTATTCTCTCTACGGTGGTATGTGGCACTTATTTTGTAGAGCCGGACACTATCCTTGTGTTGAAAATCTTCTATGAAGTATTCGGAGGAGGAACCCGCCTTGCAATGCCGAAGACAATCAAGGCGCCCGGACTCGTCGTCATTGAAGCCTGGTTCAGGGGCTACTGAGGGAGTCCTGGATTAGGGGGTGTCCGGATAGCCGGACTATAACCTTCGGCCGGACTCCTGGACTATGAAGATACAAGATTGAAGACTTCGTGTCGTGTCCGGATGGGACATTCCTTGGCGTGGAAGGCAAGATTGGCGATACGGATATGTAGATCTCCTCCCATTGTAACCGACTCTGTGTAACCCTAGCCCTCTCCGGTGTCTATATAAACCGGAGGGTCTTAGTCCGTTGGACGAAGAACAATCATACCATAGGCTAGCTTCTAGGGTTTAGCCTCTCTGATCTCGTGCTAGATCTACTCTTGTACTACCCATATCATCAATATTAATCAAGCAAGAGTAGGGTTTTACCTCCATCGAGAGGGCCCGAACCTGGGTAAAATCATCGTGTCCCTTGTCTCCTGTTACCATCCGCCTGGACGCACAGTTCGGGACCCCCTACCCGAGATCCGCCGGTTTTGACACCGACAGCACCTGACATGGGTTCGAATCCCTCGAAGATCAAGTCTCCGCGGATGTCGGCAGTATAGTTTAAGTTTCCAAACCTGACCTGACGGCCAGGGGCGTAGCTCTTGATCTGCTCCAGATGGCCAAGCGAAGTTAGCCCGCGAAAGACCGCCGAATACGAAGATCTATCCGGGGAGAAAAACCTCACCCTGGATTGCATCATTGCCAATGATTGAAGGAGCCATCAAGCCTTTATGGTGACTGACGGTGTCCTGGACTAGGGGGTACTCAACGCTTCGTCTCCCGATCAGTTGGATTGGGCCGAGGACCCCCATGGCCGTATACTCATGGGCCAGTCCGGACAGCTGCCGCATACAAGGAAGAATCAACAAGACTTGGCGATCAAGACAAGGACTCCTCCCCACCAAAGCATATTCGGGTTAGGACTCTTGTTATCCTAGGCCTGCGGTGCATTATATAAACCGGGGCCAGGCTAGTCGATAGATATACAACAACAATCATACCATAGGCTAGCTTTTAGGGTTTAGCCTCTACGATCTCGTGGTAGATCTACTCTTGTACTACCCATATCATCAATATTAATCAAGCGGGACGACGGTTTTACCTCCATCGAGAGGCCCGAACTCGGGTAAAACATCGTGTCCCTTGCCTCCTGTTACAATTGATCCTAAGACGACCGCTTGGGACCCCCTACCGAGATCCGCCGGTTTTGACACCGACATTGGTGCTTTCATTGAGATTTCCATGTGTGTTCGGCGAAAGGATCAATGGCTCGATCAGCAGTCAATCGCGACGTCGGCTTCTTCGTCACCAGCTCATTGGTCACCTTGGTTCGACCAAGGACTGCGCCCTATCTCCGATCGTCATGTTCGGATGAGGGCCTTCATCAACATCAACTCCGATCTCTATCAAGATCATGGAGGAATCATCCAGGGAGCCCGGGGGCTCAATGTCAACATTGCCCTCGGGCGACCGTGCTGTTTTTCTGGACAGCGAACTCGAATCCGCCATCAGCGCCTCCTCGAGCGTCGGTTCGACGATTGCTTCGGTGGAATTGTGCGGAATTGAGTCTACAACAACCCTGGAAAATTTCGTCGAGTTCCGATGGAGGAATCTCTGGCAATCTCCGATATACTAGAGCCGCATTGAATCTGGACGAGAATCCGGACGAGTTTAGGGCGTGGTGTCCAGCTTCTAGCTCGGACTTCCTTTGGAAGATCCAACCGTTGATCGGCTGCGGAATTCCTATATCTACCACCCCTCAAAATTTCAGCTCGATCCGACCGTCCAAACTCCGGGAACCTTCCGACTAGTGCATCACTTTTCGGATCTGTTCTCTGCGCGAAAACGAACCCGACCCGAGTTCGTCTTTTTTATGAACGGGATTTCGGACATCCTTTTTGAAGGAAGTTTTGTATGGGGTATTGTGTTTTGTTCCCGAACACATCCCACTAACTTTTGAACATGATCTTCAACATCATGCTGGTGTCAAACCAGTCTGGCAATATTGCTCCACGGCTGCCGACCTGCGCTAGACACGTCGTCACATTGTTGAGCCAAGCTCAACTTCTTCGGATCATCATCTTGGCAAGACGAACAAGAGTCCGGCATCGCGAAGGATAAATCATCACCAACATCGCCGCCCCACGGATTACACGGAACGGGCATACCAGCATCGCCGCACGGTCTCTACATCAAGCCAGCATCGACCACGTCACAACCTGCATCGGCAGGGCCGCACTACTGCTTCTTCAAGCTGGTGTCCATCACGCCGACCTACTTCGACATCTCGGCTGGACCGGGGGCTTCGCCATCTCTTCATCAAGCTACTCCGGACACTTCGGCGTCACTAGCCGACCAGGCATGGGTGCGCGGATCAAGTCCCAATTTTGGGAATCACCTTCCTTCGGATTGCTACATCAAATATACCGGTGCTATTAATCCTAGTATTTCTTTTTGCTTGTTTGGGTTAAATTTTTCCTAAGGAATTATTACTGGTTTAGTCCAGCATATGTACACAGGTCTATCAAATGGTGGCGCATTATCGATGGTCGCATGATGGTTCGGTCGGTTTCCGTACACAAAGGCGGCAAACGCCGATCCTAACTCGGACCGACACCGTGAATCCAGGCTTTGCCACGCCTTTATTGCATTACGCCGACGACCTGCGCATCGACATCAACTTCGCCAGGCCATATTTCTTTTACTACTCACTTTGCATAAATTATTTATTATGCAACATTTTTTAATTCCTATTATTACTATTATCCCCGGTCTGCACTCTTTTTTGTGCACAGGGAAAATGATCCACGGACTATATCCTTTAGCGTCACCTCGGCTGGAGGGGGCTTCGTCAACACTTCATTACCCCATGCCGGGACTTCGGCATCACTCTCCCGTCTCTGCATTGACCGTGGTATGTCACCACTTGAGTGCCGAGCTCCTTGCTCCGCCACCTCGGGACCGGCTTGGGGATGGAACCTTGTCCCGCATCAAGCTCGGACCGCGTCGTCAATACCGAACACATTAACCAGCTAAGTTGCCTTCATGCTCAAAGTTTTAAATTTCTAACTTGTGTTCGGTTCGACCAAGAATTATACTTTTTTGTAAAAAGTTGCTTGTACAAATTTTCCTTGTCGAAACTTTGTTCGCACACACTTGATAGCTACCCGCTCATTATACCTGGGGCTTCTTTAATGAAGCTTATTAATACGGGCTTTATGCCCAACACATGTGTCACACTTCCGCATGTACCTTTTATTCACCATTATATGCATCGATATGACTTAAGTTTTGGCCAAGCTGGGTTGCGGCTCTGTGCTTACCCCTACGTTCCCGATTGTTCGGCTAGGTGGTAAAGGGAGCACCTCTGCGATTGTTACTGCCGGGTCAGCGGATGTGTACCTCAGATCGGGTAGTGGGCGAAGCTAAGCGTTCTTAAGGGAATACTCGGTCGGTGAACTAAAAGATGATTTTTAATTATTTACCCATCTGCCCTAAATGATTTACGCTTTCATAGCAGCTTTGACATGCACTTTAGGGCATGCATCCCAAATGAAAAGGAACCCTTAAAGGAACTATTCTCACGGAAGATGTTTCTTACTACCCATGTAATATAACATAACTAGTTGGGCACTTATGCGATACAACACTAATGACCCTCGCCTTGTCTCCATGCATACCACGGTTCTTATATAACCACGAAGGTATTTGGACACACTCAGGACTATTGGGTCCCGAGGTCGGCGAAAAGGTCCGCTATGACAAACGATCTACAATCCGGCTAGAAGGCATTCTACATGTCACCTTACATTATCAACTTTTACCCAAGTCACTTGGGGGCTCTTATGTTATTTGAGCCGTTTCATACTAAGTGTTTTTCTTCTTAGTCCTTGCAATGTTTTTATTATGTATCACTCGTTTTCTCGACACGAGTGTGCGGTCACTAGCCGAGGAGCCTAATTTCTCTCTCGAAATCGCTAGAGTTTAGTTTTCTAAACTTGCCTAATCCGTAGGCTGACCCACTTGACGTCTTGAGATAGGATGTGTCATGTTCAAGCACGGCGTAAGAAGCACTTTTTTTTTCTCCAATTTTTTGATTGGCACGAACACTTGATCTTGTTCGGACGTCATGTTTTACTTGACTTTTTTGGTTTACCAAGATTTTGGCACTTTTCAACTATTTGTGTGTTTTCAGCACAAGTCTCGCGAAGGCAACGCCGGACTCCTTTAGAGATTCGGCAAAAACATTCTCGGATATTGCTATATATGCATCGATTTGAATTGTGTCTTGGTCAATAGTTGGGTTGCCCGGCTCGCGCTTGCCTCCTACGTTCCGCTTTGTTCGGCTAGGTGTGCAAAGGAGAACCACTCGCGATTGTGCTTCCGGCTTGCATGGTCAAGCACCTCGATGGAGAAAGCCGAAACTGTCACAATAGGTGTGGCTGGTCACGATCCGATGACTATATTAAATAATGGGCCATTCATAACATTGGCGAAGTGTTTCCGCTTGACCTCGTGCATCGCCCGAACACGGGCGGGGCTAGTAACTGGCCTCCCAAACTAAATCCTCGATCTTGTGCTCTTACATTGGAGCTGAGGTTTCATGATCATGCTTAGCATGACAACCCAAAGAAAGGAACCGATAAGCGGGACTATTTTCTTTGGAAGACATTTCTTACATTAAACAGCAATATAACATATCTCTCTGCGTACCTTTGTTTAGAAAGCCGTATGACCAGATTGCCTTGTTTGTCGTAAATCTTTGCCCTCATAAAGGCTTTATAAAGTAGGACAAACACTCCTCGGCTACCGGCCGAGGAGGTTAAAGCCCATGGTCGGTCAACAAAGTTTTGTACAATGCGGATCCGAGCATTAATGACATAAAGTACTTGGATACATTGAGTCATTACACATAATTTGTGATTTTACTATGGATATTGATCCTTAATTCGGCCACCCGTGCCCGCATTAACGCTCGGTGGCTACTGGGCTTCGGGCTCATTACTTACAAATATTAAAGGGAAACATTGATCCCCTGATCTGGTGTTGCCACCCGACCAGTGTCTCGGGGGCTACTTCATTGCTTGTTCTATGCAGAAAATCTTAAGTGCAATACAGTTTCCGAGGAGATTTTGATCCTCAGGTTGGTCGGCCGCACCCAACCTGAGTCTCGAGGACTGAGCATGCCGCTTTTTGTGTCCCGAAGTGTTACTGCCGAGCTAGGACTTGATCCTCGGACAGATTTTGCAAATCAACTTTGAGTCTCGGCTGACTCTGAGGATCAGCGGTCTTATGTCATCCTTCGAGGTGCATCTCGGGTTTTAGACCGATACATACCTTGAGGGCTCTTGGCTATATATCTCGTCGGAGAATAAATTACATCAATAAAAAACATTGACCAAAAATCAGCCCACCTAATCGAGGTGCTTAACCACCTCGGAAGCAGTTCAACATATAGCTCGGATGCAAGTGGCTGGCTCCTTAGAGGGCAGTTCCGGCATTAAGCTCGGTTAAACTCCTTCCAACTTCTTTGAACCAAGGTGATTTATGACACCTCGGATAAAGTCCGGCGTTGGAGCTCGGATACATAGTCGGCGTTGGAGCTCGGATCTGATCCGGCGTTGGAGCTCGGATACATAGTCCAGCGTTAGAGCTGGGAAGCAGTCCGGCATTGGTGCTCGGCTGCAAAAGATACCTCAAAGGCGGTCCGGCGTTGGAGCTCGGACGCAAGAGGACCTTGCCACCCGGGAACAACTTCAAACCCGAGGCATGGCATAAAAATAACAGGGCATTGATAAAGGCCGTAAACTTAAAGGGGCTCCTCGGATGCCCAATGCGTCGAATGCATTTCGGCGATCCTCAAGATAGAATATGAGAAGATTTGTTGAACCAGTTTTCAAGACCGGCAACCGAAGATGAAGAACAGTTCGGAAGAATCGAGGCGTTCCTAACTTGAAGACCGGTTCAGGACTCTTGACGGTGTCTGGACTAGGGGTACTCAACGCGTCGTCTCGATCAGTTGGATTGGGCCGAGGACCCCCATGGCCGTATACTCATGGGCCGGTCCGGACAGCTTTAGATACAAGGAAGAATCAACAAGACTTGGCGATCAAGACAAGGACTCCTCCCCACGGCGTGTTTGGCTAGGACTCTTGTTATCCTAGGCCTCGGTGCATTATATAAAGCTGGGGCCAGGCTAGTCGATGAACATATACAACAACAATCATACCATAGGCTAGCTTTAGGGTTTAGCCTCTATGATCTCGTGGTAGATCTACTCTTGTACTACCCATATCATCAATATTAATCAAGCAGGGGCGTGGGGTTTTACCTCCATCGAGAGGGCCCGAACCTGGGTAAAACATCGTGTCCCTTGCCTCCTGTTACCATTGATCCTAAGACGCACTGCTTGGGACCCCTAGCCGAGATCCGCTGGTTTGACACCCATAAAGTGACCTGACAAGGAACTCTCAATGAAAGCACCAATGTCGTTGTCAAACCGGCGGATCTCGGGTAGGGGTCCCAATCAGGCGTCTAAGGCGGATGGTAACAGGAGGCGGGGACACAATGTTTACCTAGGTTCAGCCCTTCGACGGAGGTAATACCCTACTTCGCTTGATTGATCTTGATGATATGAGTATTACAAGATTTGATCTACCACGATAGATCGTAGAGGCTAAACACTAGAAGCAAGCTATGATTATGATTGTTGTTGGCCTATGGACTAAACCCTCCGGTTTATATAGACACTGAGGGGGCTAGGGTTACACGTAGTCGGGTTACAAGGAGGAGATCTACATATCCGAATTGCCTAGCTTGCCTTCCACGGAAAGGAGAGTCCCATCCGGACACGGGACGAAGTCTTCAATCTTGTATCTTCATAGTCCAACAGTCCGGCCTAAGAATATAGTCCAGCTGTCCAAGGACCCCCTAATCCACGACTCCCTCAGCCCCCACTACCCACGTTCATGTGGGTCCCCCCATGCAAGTGGGCCCCACTCCGGAACCTTCTAGAACCTTCCCGGTACAATACCGAAAAATCCCGAACATTTTCCGGTGGCCAAAATAGGACTTCCCATATGTAAATCTTTACCTCCGGACCATTAGGAACTCCTCGTGACGTCTGGGGATCTCATCCGCACTCCGAACAACATTGATAACTGCACACTAATTCCGATAACAACTCTAAATCCTTTGAGCCTTAAGTGTGTAGACATTACGGGTTCGGGAATCATGCAAACATGACCGAGACAGCTCTCTGGCCAATAACCAAAAGCGGGATCCCACATGTTCCACGATGATCTCATCGAATGAACCACGATGTCGGGGATTCAATCAATCCTAGATTCGATCGTCGGTATCCCAATACCTCGTTCAATCTCGTTACCGGCAAGTCACTTTACTCGTTTCTTAATGCATGATCCCGCAACTAACTACTTAGTCACATTGAGCTCATTATGATGATGTATTACCGAGTGGGCCCAGAGATACCTCTCCGTCATACGCAGTGACAAAGCCCAGTCTCTATTCGTGACAACCCAACAAACACTTTCGGAGATACCTGTAGTGTACCTTTATAGCCACCCAGTTACGTTGTGATGTTTGCACAATATCATGGTCTAAGGAAATGATACTTGACATTAGAAAAGATTCAGCAGACGAACTACACGATCTTGTGCTATGCTCAGGATTGGGTGTTGTCCATCACATCATTCTCCTAATGATGTGATCCCGTTATCAAAGACATCCAATGTCCATTGTCAGGAAACCGTAACCATCTATTGATCAATGAGCTAGTCAACTAGAGGATCACTAGGGACATGTTGTGGTCTATGTATTCACCCATGTATTACAATTTTCGGATAACACAATTATAGCATGAACAATAGACAATTATCATGAACAAGGAAATATAATAAAAACCACTTTATTATTTCCTCTAGGGCATATTTCCAACATCTACTGCTGCTAACTGAAGCCGATTGATGCTGCCTCTGGATGAGCGATGGCGTTCTTTGGGGGTTTGGATGAACAGGTTCGGATGAATAGGACCCCGCGGTGTTGCCTCTTAATGAACAGGACCCCGATCGATCGAGCCGGTTGGGGCTGGATGAACAGGACCCCGTGGAGGGCAGGATGAACAGGACCACCCCGTGGAGGGCAGGATGAACAGTAGAGGGTGGAGGGCTGGATGAACAGTAGCCCGTGGAGGGGTGGTTGAACAGGAGCCCGTGGAGAGGGTTGGTTGAACAGTAGCTGGTGGAGTAGCGCGCGGTGGAGGCTGGATGAACAGGATCCCGTGGATAAACAGTCGCATGTGGAGGATGGAGGAGTTCGACGGTGGATGAACAGTAGCCCGTGGAGGCTGGAGGGGTCGACGGTGGAGATGAACAGTATCCCGTGGAGTCCCATTTTGCGGTACGCCACACCCCTCACGATGAACAGGACCCCCGTTTTGACCGTAGAGCTCCAACACAAGTCTGTTTCCTCCGTTTTGTGGTACGCCACACCACTCCCGATCAACAGGACCCCCATTTCAACCGTAGGAGGTCTGTTTCCTCCGTTTTGTGGTACGCCAGACCCCTCCCGATGAACAAGATCCCGTTTCGAATGTGGCCGGTCGAACACAAGGCCGTTTCCTCCGTTCTGCGGTACGCCAGGCCTCGTTTCCATCGGATGTTCCATCCAAGCCTTCCCGATGAACACGACGACACATTCCGTTTCGACCCAGCCGGTTGGCTCCCCATGAACACGACGACGACGCTATTTCTCCGTTCCGACCCAGCCATGTACACGAGACCTGGCCATACGTACACGAGTAGGCGTTCAAGACCCCCGCCGTATGTACGTATGTGGCCGTATTTACTTTCTTCCACCCTGGCCGCTGTACATACGTGTACATGCTACGTGCGCGCCTCCACTACGACACGTGCACGCCTCTATATCGACCAGTATGTACGTACACGTTCGCGACCAGGATGACAACACTATGTACACTTCGACCAGGTGGGTCCCGACTGCCAGTCACTTCCTTGCGTGCGAAGATGTAGCTGGTGGGTTCCAGCAGTCAGGGGGGCGAATCATTTTTTTTGTCCGGACACACTTCCTTGCATATGAAGATGTACCTGGTGGGTCCCAACTGTCAGGGGGAAACGTTTTTTTCGCAAAATACGGTGGCCCATCCGGTGTGTGGAGGAATAATTATTTTGCGCGTAATAAGGAGGCACTTCCTTGCTGCTGCCGTGTGGACCCGGCTGTCAGCCTCTCCACGTATAGTACTCTTCCGATGGACGATGGCGAGGCCTAGGAAGGGGACGACGCGGAGCCAATGAAGACACGGCAGTGGAAGCCCGCGCGGAGAGGAGTACGAGGGTTCACTGGTTCGGCTGCGGTGTGAGGCTGCCGTCGCCGCAGTGAGCCTCGCCAGCCGGTGGGGAATATGAGGCGGTGAGGCCTCATGGCGGCATGACCCGGCCACGGATGCACGGAGCATGCGGTACACTGTTGGCGCTACTTTTGGTGGCTGGAGCAAGAAGACCAGAGGTTGAAGAAGCACTACGGCCGTTTGATGGATATCGTACGGTCACTGGAGCTAGAATCGTTCATATTGACTAAGTAGACAAAGCACTCCGTCCCCGTCCGCTTAGTAAGCCAACAAATTAGCCACCCACCAAGGTGGGTCCCAACTAGTAGGGGGACTATTCATTTTTTTGTGCGTAATAAGGAGGCACTTCCGGTGGGTCCGAGCTGGCAATGGGGAAGCGTTTTTAGCGAAATACGGTGGCCCGTCCGATGGGTCCCAGCAGTCAGGGGGAAATGTTTTTTTTGCCAAATACGGTAGCCCGTCCGGTGGGTCCCTGCTGTCAGATGGAGGAATAATTATTTTCGCGTAATAAGGAGGCACTTCCTTGCAGCTGCTGTGGACCCAGCTATCAGCCTCTCCACGTACAATACTCTTCTGATGGAAGTCGTTCCTTGACCACGTTCACCACGCCACGCCGCGAGCACCAGGGCAGTGGACGACGACAAGGCATAGGAAGGGGACGACGCAGAGCCGGGGAAGACGCGGCAGTGGATGCCCACGCGTAGGGGAGTATGATGATTCACTGGTTCGCTACGGTATGAGGCTGCCGTCGCCACAGAATAACAGGGGGTGTGGGTGAGTAGAGGGATGGCCAGGCCAGGGGTGGGAGTAGTAGGGGCGGTGAGGCCTCCGCCACATCGCAGCCGGCCACGGGAGGCAGGAGCACGAGGCACGACCACGGCGCTGGTTTGGGCGTGGAGCAAGAAGACCAGAGGTTGAAGAAGCACTACGGCCGTTGGATGGACATCGTACGGTCACTGGAGCTAGGATCGTGCATATTGACTAAGTTGAGAAAGCCCTCCGTCCCCGTCAACTTAGTAGGCCCACAAGTCAGCCTGCCACTATACTGGGTCCCATCTAGTAGGGGGATTATTCACTTTTTGTGCGTAATAAGGAGACACTTCCTTGCGTTCGAAGATATATCTGGTGGGTTCAAGCTGTTAGCGGCGGTGAGGCCCTTTTGATGGGTCCCAGATGTCAGGTGGAGGAATCATTATTTTGCGCGTTATAAGGAGGCATTTCTTTGCGTGCGGCCGTGGACCCAGCTGTCAGCCTCTCCACGTACAATCCACTTCAGATTCATGTCGGTCGTTCACCACATTGACCAGGCCGCGCCGAGAGCACCAAGGCGGTTGACAACGACGAGGCCTAGGAACGGAACGACATGGAGGTAGGGAAGACTTGGCAGTTGTTTCCACGCGGAGGGGAGTACGACTGTACGAGGGTTTACTAGTTCGTCTGCCGTCGCCGGAGAATAACAGCAGGTGTGGGCGAGTAGAGGGATGGCTAGGACAGCGATGGGAGTACAGTGGGGCGGTGAGGCCTCCACGGTAGCACAGCCTACCGCGGGAAGGAGGGAGCAGGTAGTCCCGCCAGCGCTTGTTTGAGCGGCTGGAGTAGGAAGAGCAGAGATTGAAGAAGCACGACGGCCGTCGGATGGATATCCAACAGTCACTCCTTGTGCGTCAAGCTTTTTTTAGGAAAGCCTCAAATCTGTGGAAAACATCATACAGCCCATCTGCCATTATTTCTAATAATTTGCAGCCCATTTGCTAATTCTTAATGTTTTTTGGAGCCCATATTCTTTTTGTTAGCATTACAGCACATATTGTGGCCACGGTTAAAAAATTATACGAAACATTGCATATTTCTGTGCGGTCCGAACTGTTTTTAATCCTGAAATTTTGGGTCACATTCAAACTGATTCTAAAAATAAATGTATATCAATATAAAATCCAACAAATTTTCCACGCATAAAAATCAATGCAATTTAAAATCTCGAAATGAAAGAAAGAAATTTGAAACTAATTGCCGCTTTGATGTGTTTTCAAAATGTACAACCCATTTCTCATTACTGATAGGCCATTTTCTCGGCCAGCCGAATGAAGCTCTCCTCGTCTTAAATGATTTGCAGTCCAACAGGCCTGACAAAGCGACTTACTTGGCAAATCACAAAAACTGGGTTGTGGCGTGGACCCAAATTGCCGCCTCTCCACGTCGAGTACTCTTCCGATGGAAGTCGGTCGTTGACCAAATTGACCACGCCGCGCTGAGAGCACCAAGGCGGTGGACGATGGCGAGGCCTAGGAAGGGGACGACACGGAGCCGGGGAAGACGCGGTAGTGATGCCCACGCGGAGAGGAGTACAAGGGTTCACTCATTCGGCTGCGGTGTGAGGCTTCCGTCGCCGCAAAATAACAAGGGGTGTGGTTAGTGGAGGGATGGCCTGCCTTGGTGGTGGGAGTAGTATGGGGCGGTGAGGTTCTGCCACAAAGACAACCGACCATGAGAGGCGGGAGCAAAGCGGCACGACGGCGCTACTGCTAGGCGGGTGGAGCAAGAAGACCAGAGGTTGAAAAAGGACTAAGGCCGTTGCATGGACATCGTACGGTCACTAGAGCTAGAATCGTTCATATTGACTAAGATGACAAAGCCCTCCGTCCCCATCAACTTAGTAGGCCCACAAGTCAGCCGCCCACAGTGGTGGGTCCCAGCTGGCAGCGGGGTATTCATTTTTTTGTGTGCAATAACGAGGCACTTCCTTGCGTGCGAAGATATAGTTGGTGGGTCTGACCTGTAAGCGGAGGGAATGTTTTTTTCACGAAATACAGAGGCCCTTCCGGCGGGTCCAAGATGTGAGGTGGAGGAATCATTATTTTGCGCGTAATAAGGAGGCATTTCCTTGTGTGCGGCCATGGACCCGGTATCGGCCTCTCCACGTGACAGTCCACTTCCGATGGATGTCGTTCATTGACCACGCCCGCCCGAGAGCACCAGGCGGTGGATGACGGCGAGACCTCTGAAAGGAATGACATGGAGGCAGGGAAGACACTGGCGGCTGCTGTCTGGTGGAGAGTATGAGGGTTGACTGGTTTTGGCTGCTGTCGCCGGAAAATAACAGGAGGCATGGGTGAGTAGAGGGATAGACAGGCCCGGGATGCGAGTATATGATGGGGACGTGAGGCCTGTAAGACACTGACCCGCCACGGGAGGCGGAGCAAGCGGTTCCGACGGCGCTGGTTTGGCCGGGCGGGAAGATCAGATCGAAGAAGCACAATTGCTGTTAGATTGACATCTAACGATGCAGCCGTAGAGTCGATTGTTGACTAAGTTTCTTTTTGATAAACCTTGTGTACGTATGAACTTAGTAGGCCGACAAGTCAGCCTCCAAATCTGTGGCAGACAACATAGAGCCCATTTGCTATTTTTTAATAATTTGCAGCCCATTTGCTAATTCTTAACTAATTTATTACAGCCCATTTTTTGCCCAGGACCATGGTCAATAAGTTCAACCTTATTTTGCGTATTTCGGTGGAGTCCAAACTTTTGTAATTCCGAAATGATAAACATTTTTTGAGAACTTATTGATATGCCAAAAAAATTGTTTTGTTTTTGTAAGCAAATAAGACGTGGGATAATTGAGTCTGTTTAAGGGAAAACCAGTGGTAAACAAAATCAGCACGGGGGGGAAAACAACAACAAAAATAAGGATGTAAATATGAAAAGTGAATTTTATGTATTTTCAATATAATGATATGTGTATATGAACTAGTAAAACTACAGGTAGAGATTAGAAAACGGATGTAGGACATGCGTTTCAAGAGGAAAATAGAACTGGGATGTGTGTTTGGTTCAGTAATAAAATTGCTTGTGGATCTTTGTGCCCCGTTGTCGTCATGGGCTGGGCCTGTTAAAAACAAAACCAAGCCTGGGCAGTTTACAGCCCAGTTGGAACTTGCTAGACCTGAAAAAACAATATACGTGCTCAATAAACGAGAGAATTCTGCAAGTACAGTCTGATAACTGGGATGTGGCAGGGATATTGTTTTTTCACCGTGATAATAAGAGCATGCACTTGTTTCGAAAAATTTGGAGAACTGGGAATTCAAACGGCAGGTGCTTATGCTACCCATCAAATAAAAATCAGGTGCGTGAAAATTCGTTTCGAAACAAATGATTCAGCTTTATATCCACGTCGACCCTCGGCATGATGGCTGGAAGCAAATGACAAGTTCATACCAAAAGATCGTTAACAACAATACCAACTTGCGGACGACAAGGTAGTACAAGTACCAATACCAAACTAACTTATAATCTTTTTACTCCACGGCCCTAGTGTTCGTGCGGTAGAAAATCTTGCAGAGGACCAGCTCCCGGTCCTTCTCTTGCTCCGTGTCCCGAGGTGGTACTTGGTGAATCACACTGTTGGTCCTTTGCTGGTCGAAGTTCTTTTTGGTGTGCAGCACCGTAACCTTTTGCTGCCCGTCTGCCGGCCGTTGACCATCACCGGCAAGGTATTACCAGTGTTGTGCCACATCGCGTGCATGCCGCACTCCGACTGTATCTTGCAACGCGTCCATGTGCCCCTTTTGAATGCCCTAGAATTGCGCTGGAAGAAATGCTTGCTTAGGCCACTCAGTGTGATACCATTAGTATTATCGAATACAGGTTTTAGTGTACGTAGTTGGCAATTTCATAACATCTTTGGCATGTTGCAGTCACTTGTTTCACTTTTTATTAACTGTCCAATTGTAATTGCTTCACCAGGTCTCGGTCTAAAAATAAAAATAGAGCTATAAACAAAGGAATATGTTTGTTCAAGTAGACGGCTGATCGGTGTCTTACCTGAGAGTTTCTCAAGATGGGTGTAGCATATGTCGTGCTCGCTGTCGATGGTTGGTATGAACAAATCGATGAGAGGGTGAGATCTCATGCTCTCAGCACTCACTTTGGCCTCAAGGTGCTCGATCAGCTCCTGATCCATGGGATCGAACTTGACGCCAGCCGGCAGCACCGGCCAATCCTTCTTCGACTTGCATCGGTTAATTTCAATGTATGATCAATCAACTACTTTAAGTGAATGATGAAAGATTTCGACAGATAAGTGGTACTCCAAATCTGAACTCCAGAATACGCGAACACGCCGCCGGATTCTTGTGTCACCTCACGCGTAGCATGTTGTCACGTCATTTCAATGTGTGGACATGATGAATAATTTGACCGACGTATACTAGTACTGCTACTGTACTACTTACTAGTCGTATTTAGTGTCACATTTTAACCATAGGTTTAACTAACAAGTAAGCACTTGAAGCCTAAGTGATATATACTGCACAACATCTCCATCATCATTATCAGTACATCCTGCGTAGGCGAGTTAAGATGCACTTGATCCCAGAAAGGTATCTATCCTTTAAACCAGAGGAGTGCTTCAAACTAACAACACTACATAATATCCAACAAAGAGGGTCGGTACTATAGCACGAGAATACATGGCTCGATCTACATATCAAGACGAATCAAGTTGTGCATATTTGCTGTTGGCATGAACCACATCGTCGCATGTCGGGTTTGCAAAAGCCATCCATTGCATGGAAGCTTGATGACTTTCACACCTTTGAAAGATTATCACGGCAACAAGCTATGTCGGCGAATCTCTAGATATGGTGATTCATGAAACCCATGGTATGATGTGTAAACCACAGTCCCCTGGCGAATGGAAGTTGCATATGCAGTAATGTCGTCGGTGATATGATCGATGATTGGTTGGATGATCGGATAATTGAGCCGAGGAACATGAAGTGGCTGCCGAGGCTGTAAACCCGCCTCCAGTTGAATACGCCTGGCCCAACGGAGCTGCGATCTTTCTCGAACACGAAGCAGACATAGCCATCAATGTCACTAATGCCCCAGGCATTGTACTGCATGTGGTTTGATGAAATGGTTTGTTCAATTTGGTACGTGTAAAGAGCATCAAATGTCCACCGTCACCTGAACGGCGATAAACCGCCACCAATCGGTTGGTATGATTCCGGTCACCGGAATCATGAAGGCCAAAGACATTTGCGTCTGCTGCAACAATTCAAATTGGAGACAAAAATGACAAAAACAAACAATTATGTTCAGAGTATGTGTGGAATTAAGATTATTATAACAGTGACACATATCATAGATAGATAATTGCAATGCCGTGGTCATAGTCATACCCCAAGTTAAGAAAATAAGCCAATGGCTTTCATATTCTTGCAATATATCATGGTTCAAACATCATGTAACAATGAGAGGAAACAGATATGACAGGCCTACTCATATTCTACCATAGCACTTACTACAGTTATCATATCAACTCTAAGCAATAACATGCGTTGTTATAAAAGTCCCGGAAATGAGAGTAGCGATATAGCAATCTATTCTAACAATCATTAAATACCAATTGTTCTCATATCAACTCTAACAATAACATGTGTGGTCATAAAAATCTAGGAAATGAGAGGAACATATATAGCAATGATGTGGTTATAGACATACTATATATTCTAAATTTGTAACAATGAATAGGCGATAAATGTATTCTTAAGGTAAAGATCGATGAGATATACCAATTACACGACGATATAGATTCCACCAAAGATAGGCATCCAATTTGTGCGTCGACCGCACAAAGCGATGCCATCGTGCACTATAGCATCGAACGTAAGTGTTGGGTAAGAGGAGCCATAACGATGTATGGCGACCGGATTCGGATAGACTAATCCCATGTTGAACACAGCAATGGGCTTGTAATCCATGTAGTCTTCACGATGGTGTGGGCACTTCGCAGATTACAACCTTCAGCAGAGAATGAGGTCGAGCCAAAAGCTCGGCAGCGTCCACGTCGCGTAGTAGGCAGGAGGGTGTCCGGCGGGCCGCGAGGCTCGATGGCGGCGGTATCCAAAGATGGAAGGGTGATCTCTCGCTGGGTGTAGATATCCATGAGACGCCACGGACTACCGGATTGGTGGATGAGGACGATACATTTGGCCTTCATGCCCGCCCAGTATTGGCCGCGCATGAAGGACAGGTGGACGGGTAGTGGTAGCATGTCGAGGGGCACCACAGCAACCTCCGTAGGATCGTCAAGTCGGTGTATGGACCACCTGCGAGGATCGGGCATCAGCAAGCAGGGTGTCCTGAAAAGAGCCGGCCGGTTGCAGACGAGTAGACGGTACAAAGACACCGAGCATGCGCCAGCAGACGGTGGCCGAGTAGGTCCATACGATTACATATCTGCTCCAAGAGAAGTTCGGGGAGGGAATTCGAATCAGCGGCTCTGCGTGTCGGTCGATTATGCCATTGGGGTTTTCGGTGCTGTGAGCGGCGGGGAAGTGGATTCAAGGCGAGGCGAAGAAGCTTCTCCTCGTGTGGCGAGCAGCAAAGAGTGGGGGGATATAGTGCGAGCTCCCAAGGAAGATAGCGCGGGCGGGCGAGCAGAGAGCGGGGGGGAATAGTGTGTTGCCAACGATGGGGAAGAGAGGAGGAAGAAGAAGATAGGAGGAAGAAGAGTGAAGACAGGGAAGAAAGTGCATTAAATCTCAATTCTACTACTACTACAAGGATATACCGTCCTTCGGAGTGTAAATAGTTAGACCGATGACATATGTGTCTGCCACAAGAGGGCCCATATGTCAGTTAATGGAGGATGTAAAGCGTGCTCTCTTGGCAGACATGATGGCAGTACTGGGTAAGGCTAATTTAGTAACAACAACACGCTGGTTCAGCTAATTAATTAAGTGTCCCATCTGCTGCAGCGTGTATTGTCACTTCACTGCAAAGACTAGTTGAATAGTTCTCTCCGACCAAGATGGGGAATAATGGATCGCGAAGGCTTCCTCTCTACATTATCCCTATGCCTTTACGCTCACTTCCCTCATTTTTCTCCGTACGTAGTCACTTGTTGAAATCTATAGAAAGACAAATACTCCGTATTTGGGAACAGAGGTAGGATTTTACTCCGTATTTGGGAACAGAGGAACGATTTTACTCCGTATTTGGGAACAGATGGAATATCACCATATGGAGGTAACAGAGGAAGCTTGAAATATGAACATGTCAATGGGAGGGAGTAAGCCCCATGCATGCAACATGCAGCACTCACACGTACACATGGACGCACGCACCACTCACGCACCCATGCGGCACACAAAGACACGCCGACGCAACACACGCTCATGCTCAAGTGCTCAACCTACTCCCTCGTCCGTGAAAGACTGTACATTTAGAGATTTACACATTGACTAGGGCATAATTAACGCCCAAAAGTTGCAGACTTATGTGTGCATGCGACCATTGAGAGAAGAAGATTAAATGAAGGTCGTTGCATGCTGTAATTAAGGATAGACAAGTAGCCTATACCTAGAGCACAAGTTGGTGCATTAGTCAATCAATACCGAAGGCCAAATGCATTCGAAGTGTAGATGTACTACACTCTTTGTTTTTAGCTGATTTCTTTGCTCGCTAACAGCGGTTGGACCCGAAACCAGGTGACAATTTAACGATCAACAAAGTGCCACGTCGACTATGTGGCCAATCAAGAGGGTGCAATATGGTGCTCTGCCGATGAGCTAGTGATTGTATAATCACCGCAAATCTATATCTGATGGACCGTAAAGAGCGTATTGTTACATACGTTGACCGCGAGTGTATTTTTCTCATTTCAAATTAAGCCATATAAATCGGAAAGGACGTACTATGGACTAGTACTAGTACTAGTTTGATGTGTTCCGTCAACTCACCGAACGAGGAGAAGCTTGCTTACTACGCCTCTCCCTCGCCCACGCGCGCGGTGGTTTGCACGACAAGGAGAGGGTTTTGACTACAGCGCCCTCTCCCTCTCCCTCTCCCTCTTCCTCGCCCTCGCCCTCCCGGTGGACGTGCAGCAGTTCAATTGGTGTCAGATTGCCAGAAGCATATTGTACTGTAGTATCATCATTGTTGGACCTTTCGAAGAGGCGAAGAGCCAAGTGCATGGTTCACATGAGTATGAACCGTTGAACCTCCCAAAGAGGCAAAGAGCCAAGCACAAGGTTTTATAGGAGTTGTCGTCCTAGTAGGAAGCGTACTACAACTATAGCAACGATGCTACTTATACGATGCCGCCACGTCCACGTATATCCAAAGCTGTGCCACCTTACTACGTCTTAAGCTTGTGTTGGTTTTCCCGAAGAGGAGAGGATGATGCAGCACTGATGGCGTAATTATTTCCCTCGGTTTTGAGAACCGAGGTATCAATCTAGTCGGAGGCCACACACAAGTCCCTCGTACACACAAAGCGATAGCTACTCGCAACCAACGCTATTAGGGGTTGTCAATCCCTTCCACGGTCCACTTTCACAGAGTGAGATCCGATAGAGATAATATTTTGGTATTTTTGGTATATAAATGCAAAGTGAAAAGTAAAAGGCAAAAGTAAAACAAAGCAAGTATAAAAAGTGATGGAGATTGATATGATGAGAATAGACCCAGGGCCATATAGGTTTCACTAGTGGCTTCTCTCAAGAGCATAAGTATTCTACTTGTGGGTGAACAAATTACTGTTGAGAAATTGATGACATTGAGCATAGTTATGAGTATATCTAGAATGCGATCATGTATATAGGCATCACGTCTGAGACAAGTAGATCGAAATGATTACGCATCTACTACTATTACTCCACTCATCGACCGCTATCCAAAGATGCATCTAGAGTATTAAGTCAAAAAATAGAGTAACGCCTTATAAGCAAGATGACATAATGTAGAGGAATAAATTCATGCAATATGATAAATACCCCATCTTGTTATCCTCGATGGCAACAATACAATACGTGCCTTGAAACCCTTTACATCCTTTGGGTAAGGACACCGCAAGATTGAACCCAAAGCCATGCACTTCTCCCATTGCAAGAACTACCAACAGTTGGCCAAACCAAGCGGATAATTGAAGAGACTTGCAAAGATAACTCAATCATACATAAAAGAATTCAGAGAAGATTCAAATATTATTCATAGATAAGCTGGATCATAAACCCACAATTCATCGGTCTCAACAAACACACATCAAAAAGAAGATTACATCAAATAGATCTCCACGAGAGGGGGGAGAACATTGTATTGAGATCCAAAAGAGAGAGAAGAAGCCATCTAGCTACTAGCTATGGACCCGAAGGTCTCAAGTAAAACTACTCACACTTCATCGGAGAGGCTATGGTGTTGATGTAGAAGACCTCCGTGGTGGATGCCCCCAAGCGGAGCTCGGAACGAGCCCCAAGATGGGATCTCGTGGATACGGGAAGTTGCGGCGGTGGAATTAGGTTTTTCGCTCCTGTTACGATCGTTTGGGAAGTACGTGAGTATATATAGGAGGAATGAGTACGTCGATGGAGCAACAGGGGCCCACGAGGCAGGCGCCCCCACCCTCGTGACCGCCTCTCACGGTTCCTTGGCGTGGGTCCAAGTCTCCCGGATCACGTTGGTGAGAAAATCACGTTTCGAAGGTTTCATTCCGTTTGAACTCCATTTGATATTCTATTTCTTGAAACACTTGAAAAGGCAAAAAACAGCATTCTGCAGGTTGGGCCTCCGGTTAATAGGTTAGTCCCAAAAATAATATAAAAGTGGAAAATAAAGCCCATTATAGTCCAAAACAATAGATAAAGTAGCATGGAGCAATCAAAAATTATAGATATGTTGGAGACGTATCAGGCATCCCCAAGCTTAATTCCTGCTCGTTCTCGAGTAGGTAAATGATAAAAAGAGAATTTTTGATGCGGAGTGATACTTTGGCATAATGTCAATGTAAATCTTCTTAATTGTGGTATGAATATTCAGATCGAAAAGATTCAAGACAAAAGTTCATATTGACATAAAAATAATAATACTTCAAGCATACTAACTAAGCAATTATGTCTTCTCAAAATAACATGGCCAAAGAAAGTTCATCCGCACAAAATCATATAGTTAGGCTATGTTTCATTTTAAGTCACACAAAGATGTTCCCAACTTCTATACCCCGATGACAAGCCAAGCAATTGTTTCATACTTAAATAATCTCAAACTTTTCAACCTTCACGCAATACATGCGTGAGCCATGGATATAGCACTTTTATGGGTGGAATACAACATGATGGTGGGTATTGTGTGGCGAAGACAAAAAGGAGAAAGTATCACATTGACGAGTATAATCAACGGGCTATGGAGATGCCCATCAATTGATGTCAACATGAGGAGTAGGGATTGACATGCAACGGATGCACTAGAGCTATGAATGCTCAACAAAAGAAAACTAGTGGGTGTGCATCCAACTTGCTTGCTCATGAAGACCTAGGGCATTTTGAGAATCCCATCATAGGAATATACAAGCCAAGTTCTATAATGAAAAATTCCCACTAGTATAAAAAGACAACTTATGAGATTCACTATATGAAAAACATGGTGCTACTTTGAAGGACAATATATGAGACTCACTACATGAAGAACAAGGTGCTACTTTGAAGCACAAGTGTGGAAAAAAGAGATAGTAGCATTGCCCTTTTTATTTATTTTTCTTTTTTGGGCCTTTCGCTTTTTTTCTTTTGACCTTTCTCTTATTTTTGGGCAATGGTCTTATTATGAGGTTCATCACACTTCTTTTGATTACAACATAAGGTCTACAACTCGAAACTAGAACAAGGTATGACTCTATATGAATGCCTCCTATGAAGGTACCAGGATGGTGCAATGAATCCAAGAGGCCCGACATGTATGAAAAATAATAATGCATCGTGGCTTTGCCACAAATACGATGTCAACTACATGATCATGCAATGGCAATATGACAAAACTAGAGTATGTCATGATGATGATGAACGGAACGGTGGAAAGTTGCATGGCAATATATCTCAGAATGGCTATGGAAATGCCATAATAGGTAGGTATGGTGGCTGTTTTGAGGAAAGATATAAGAGGAGGTTTATGTGTGATAGAGCGTATCATATCACGGGGTTTGGATGCAACCGCTAATGAAGTTTGCACCAACTCTCAAGGTGAGAAAGGGCAATGCAGTGCAGATCAAGAGGCTAGCAAAGGCGGAAAGGTAAAAGTGTATAACACATGGACTCAACATTAGTCAAAAGAACTCACATACTTATTGCAAAAATTTAGAAGTCATCAAAAATTAAGTACTACGCAGATGCTCCTAGGGGGATAGATTGGTAGGAAAAGACCATAATAGCCTCGTCCCCGACCACCACTCATAAGGATGCACGTAGGCGGTGCACACTTCATGTTTCAAATTTGTTACTCAACTTTAACCATACGTGCATGGTAATGCAGGTTTAAACTTCAACACAAGAATTTCTCAAATTCACAACTACTCAACTAGCCGCGACATTGATATTATTGTTGGGGAACGTTGCAGAAAATAAAAAAATTTCCTACGGTTTCACCAAGATCCATCTATGAGTTCATCTAAGCAACGAGTCATGGGCGAGTGATTGCCTACATACCACTTGTAGATCGCGTGCGGAAGCGTTCAAGGAGCGGTGATGATGGAGTCGCATTACTCGCGTGATTCAAATCACCGATGACCAAGTGCGAACGAGGGCACCTAAGCGTTCAACACACGTGCGGAGCGGACGACATCTCCTCCTTCTTGATCCAGCAAGGGGAAGGAGAGGTTGAGGAAGAAGGCTCCGGCGCAGCACCGACGCGGCGTGATGATGGTGGAGAGGCCAGATCTGGAGCTGGAGCTTCGCCAAGCACTCCAGCGGAGGAGGAGAGGTGTTGGGGAGGGAGGGGCTGCGCCTTGGATGTGTCATGCAGCCCTCCCTCACCCCTCTATTTATAGGGAAGGGGCAGTCGGCCCCTCTAGATGAGATCTAGAGGGGCGGCGGGGAGGGGCTTGCCCCCTGCCAGGGGGCGCCCCTGTCAGGGTTCCCCCACCCCCCGGCGCATGGGCCCCCGGGGGGGGGGGGCGCCCAGCCCTCCAGGGGATGGTTCCCTGCCCCTTGTGTCCCATGAGGCCCTCCGAGAGGGGTGGCCCCTCCCGGTGGACCCCCGGACCCTCTCCGGTGGCCCGGTACAATACCGATATGCCCCGAAACATTCCGGTGTCCATATGACAACTTCCCATATAAATCTTCACCTCCGGACCATTCCGAACTCCTCGTGACGTCCGGATCTCATCCAGGACTCGAACAACGTCGGTAATCACATACAAGTCTTCCTAATAACCGTGGCGTCACCGAACCTTATGTGTGTAGACCATACGGTTCGAGGAGACATGCGAACATGACCGAGAGGCGACTCTCGGTCAATAACCAACAGCGGGATCTGGATACCATGTTGGCTCCCACATACTCCTCGATGATCTCGCCGGATGAACCACGATGTCGAGGATTCAAGCAACCCGTATACTATTCCTTACGTCGATCGGTATGCTACTTGCCCGAGATTCGATCGTTGGTATCCCAATACCTCGTTCAATCTAAGTTACACGGCAAGTCACTTTACTGACGTCACCGTGGAGCGTACACTTGGTCACTTTGAGCTCATTATGATGATGCACTACCGAGTGGGCCCGGTGATACCTCTCCGTGTAATCACGGAGGGACAAATCCGATCTCGATCCGTGTCAACCAATGCATGATTTTCTCGGAGATACCACAGTGTACCTTTATAGTCACCCGCGATTCGTTCGACGTTTGGTACACGCCATAAAGCACTCCTACGGATTATCCGGGAGTTACACGATCTCATGGTCTAAGGAAAAGATACTTGACATTGGGAAAAGCTCTAGCAAAACGAACTACTACGATCTTGTGCTATGCTTAGGATTGGGTCTTGTCCATCACATCATTCTCCTAATGATGTGATCCCGTTATCAACGACATCCAATGTCCATAGTCAGGAAACCATGACAATCTGTTGATCAACGAGACTAGTCAACTAGAGGCTCACTAGGGACATGTTGTGGTCTAAAGGTATTCACACATTATTATTACGATTTCCGGATAATACAATTATAGCATGAATAAAATACAATTATCACGAACAAGGAAATATAATAATAATCCTTTTATTATTGCCTCTAGGGCATATTTCCAACAATTATCACCTCCATATCTCAAAATAATTATCAAGCATCAAACTTATCTTAGTATTCAAGCGCATTCAAAAAGAAAGTCCCACATATCCGGAATACCAAGTATATTAATATTAAGCAAATTACCATGCTATTAACGACTCTCAAAATAACTTAAGTGAAGCATGAGATATCAATAGTTTCTTTAAAACAAATCCACCACCGTGCTCTAAAATATCTAAGTGAAGTACTAGAGCAAAAATTATCACGCTCAAAAGATATAAGTGAAGCACTATGAGCAAAACTATCAAGCTCAAAAGATATAAGTGAAGCACATAGAGTATTCTATCAAATTTCAATTCATGTATGGAACTCCCAAAGGTGTGTACAGTAAGGATGATTGTGGTAAACTAACAAGCAAAGACGCAAATAATACAACACGCTCCAAGCAAAACACTTATCATGTGGTGAATAAAAATATAGCTCCAAGTAAATTACCGATGGAAGTTGACGAAAGAGGGGATGCCTTCCGGGGCATCCCCAAGCTTTAACTTTGATTTTCTTACGTTCTCAATTTGCTTCAACATTGAAAGAACAAGGCATTGAATCAATGAAGATCAGAATAAACCATCCAGATGATGGATTGTGGATGATCCAGTGGATATATATCCGGACAATCAGTTCTTCCGTTTGTTTTGTGGTTCTTTGAATAGATTATCTATTGGATCAATAGATTAGGAGGTCATATTCAGATCAGTTATATTTGAATATCGGTTCTTTCTTTGCTCATCAATGAGTTCTCCATGGCTTTGAGGAGACTCGTTGATATCGCGCCTGGGAGGAATGAATCTAAGCACAAAGAATCAGCCTCAAGAGAAACTCTATCAGCGTTCCTAACAGAATCATCAACTTCAACAATTTCTCTTCCAAGCCAAAGCATTAAAATTCTTTTGTGAATTCGCAGCTCTTTAACTCTCTAAAATTCGAGGGCATCTTATTAAAATTTCCACAAATTTGTTGTAGGTACCATAATTATACAAGGATTACTAGAATAAAGATACAAGTTGAAAATTCCCTCTATACTGCGTTGTTACCAAAATTATTCTACCTGTAAAATTCACATCCATAGATTCTGTATTCCCAATCAGTAGACAAAGATATCATTTTTGGATCGAGGAAAACACTCTAAAGTAGAAAATAATTTCTAAGTTCATCCATCTTTCCCTCAAAACATTGATTTCTTCTATGCATGCACTTTTTTATGAGTAGATGCTTTAGGTATGCCATTGAGAATAATTAACTATAATATTATCTAGGAGTTTAGTAGCATCCTAAGTGATTTCCATAAAATTGCACTCCCATGGCCGAATCTAAAAAGATTTCTAAAGCAAAATTCAATCCAAACAAAAATTTTGTATAATCATCCACAAGTTCAAACCATGAGTAGGACAATTCACATTATCATTAATTTCATTCTCTCCCAAGCTTGTACAGCATGTTCACGAATCGAGTTGCTAAAATTCATAATAATTTCTAGAGAGATAATCTTAGCGGAGGAAAATACTTTAAGATAAAAGCATCTTTGCACTTGTTCCAAGAATCAATATTTTTTAGGCAAAGATGAAAACCACGCTTTATACGAACTCTAAGCAAAAAATGAAAGCTTCAACCATGACATCATTATACGACATCTTTTTCTTTTGCATATCACCAATGTGAAGCTATTCAGATGAGTACTTTGACATATTCACTAGGAATGCCAGCGAATTGATCTCTTTCATGATTCAACAGCGGTATTGATTTCAAGATTGATGTTGTAAGAGGAGCCCGATGGTGCTAAGAAATCATTATTATTGGTGGTGATCACACAATTTTAGTAGCATGCCGAACCATCGCGACAAACAAACAAACCAGCACACGAGCAAACAAGCGGAATGAGGAAAAGGCAGGAAAAAGAGGAGATTGGGAAAGAGGCGAATAAAGCAGGGAAGGTGAAGCGGCGAGAGAGGAAGCGAGGCAAATGGCAAATAATTACATGCGAGAGATGAGAGTTGTGATGGAGTGCGACTTACGAGCTTGCGTTGGTTTTTCGAAGTGGAAGGATGATGCAACCGCGATGGTGTATGTATTTCCCTCAGTTTTGAGAACCAAGGTAACAATCGATGAGAGGCCATGAGAAGTCCTATACCTACAAAGCGATAACTACTACTTATATACGATTAGGTTGTCAAAATCAACTAGGTCACTTACGAGGTGAGATCAATGGGAATATATTTTGGTATTTTTGGTATATAGATGCAAAGTGAAAAGTAAAGGTAAAAATAAAACAAGCAAGTATAAAAAGTGATGAGGAGATTGATATGATGAGAATAGACCGAGCCATAGGTTTCACTAGTGGCTTCTCTCAAAACATAGAAGTAATTCTGATTGGGTGAACAAATTACTGTTTAGAAATTGTGAGAATTGAGAGCATTGTTAGCAAGAGTATATCTGGGTATGATCATGTATATGAAGCATCACGTCGAGACAAGTAGATCTGACGATGCGCATCTACTATTACTCCACTCATCGACCGCTATCCGGCAGCATGCATCTAAGTATTAAGTTAAAAAGCAGTAGCATGTAAGCAAGATGACATGATGTAGAGGAATAAATTCGTAATATGATAAATACCCCATCTTGTTATCCTCGATGTAACAATACATGCATACCTTGCAACGCTACGTCATGGTGAGACACACCGGAGATTGAACCCAAAGCCATGCACTTACTCCCATTGCAAGAACTACCAATCTGAGTTGGCCAAAACAAATGGATAATTCGAAGAGACACAAAGATATCCAATCATACATAAAAAGAATTGAGAGAAGATTCAAATATTATTCATAGATAAGGCTGGATCATAAACCCACAGTGTCGGTCTCAACAAACACACATAAAGAAGATTACATCAAATGAATCTCCAGAGAACATTATATTGAGAGATCAAAAAGCCATCTAGCTGCAGCTATGGACCGAAGGTGGTAAACTTCTCACACTTCATCGGGCTATGGTGTTTGATGTAGAAGCCCTCCATGCTGGATGCCCCCTCGTGGAGCATCGAACGAGGCCCAAGATGGGATCGTTTATACAGGAAGTTCTTGACGGTGGAATTAGGTTTAGCTCTGATGCGTCGTTTAGAGGGGTGCATAGGTATATATATAGGAGGAAGGAGTCGTCGATTGGAGCCTTGGGGGGCCTGGCGGGGGCGCGCCACAGGGGCACCGCCACCTCGTGACCGCCTCTCTACAGTTCCTTGGCGTGGGCTCAAGTCTCTGGATCATGTTGGGTGAAAATCACGTTTCCGAAGGTTCATGCAATTTGAACTCCGTTTGATATTATTTCTTGAGAAACAAAAAGCAAAAACAGTGCAGGCTGGGCCTCCGGTTAATAGAGTTAGTCCAAAAATAATATAAAAGTGAACATAAATCCCATTATAGTCCAAAACAATAGATAAAGTAGCAGCAATAAAAAAATTATAGATACGTTTGGAGGCAGTATCACACCTTTTTCTCAAAAGCGTGTTGGAAGGCCGATGTAATAACCCCACAAGTTGCACATACACATAACACACATTTACTAATGACAAAATTCTAAAAAGTACAAATGCCGGTAGCGCCACAAGCTCATCTCCAATTCATGCGGTAAATTTGTGCACGGTAGTTACATATATTCCACAGCGCTCTAGTTCACAATTTAAATACTCCCTTACAAGTTATAGATGGGCTACATGTGCTCCTCGGTTCCGATCCAGTGTTCTTCATAGATGGCATGATCCATAGCGGTGGGCCAGCGGAATCATTAGCCATAAGTTCTGATCCGGTTCCACAGATGGAGAACTCATCGAAGCTAAAGGCACAATCGGGGATATCGTCAGCATATCGTTCATCGTGGTGGGCAAGAAAGAACTGTACATGCTTCATAAGCAACCCAAGCCTTCCATTTCATCTTACAGGAAGGTGGCATCCAGCTTCATAATGGGTAGCCACCCCAAATGGCGAAGTACTCTCAGAGTGTTCCTCGGCACCCACGTACCAGCATCTAGGTTGAACTTCGGCGCCGTTCATCTAGTACATGGCATCTCAGTTACGGACACATGGTGGCGTGCATAGTCAAGTTCATGCATAATAATGTTGTGCTCACATATGGTGGTCGATGTCTTGCATGCAGCACATGGTACTACTCGGTATGGAGGAAGTAAGTGCTTGACTCATTATATATAGCCACTCTTAGCTACATGGATGAGATATTAAGACGTGGAAAAACAAAAATGGTGGCAGCTAATTGAGTTCAAGTCTTCAAGGGCCTGGCCAATATACCACCGATGCTCCAAGGTAAAAGTACTCCCTACTGAAATAAATAAGTGATACCTAATTACAACAATGAAAGAAGAGGAGGGTTAAAAATGGAATACAGGTAGATAGTGACGGTCCGATCGTGGTGGATTGTGTGACCATGTTGCACATCGATTGTGGTACCATAATTATGGCTAACTAGATAGTTGATCCCCAATATGCCAAAGTCATTACAAGGTTCCGGTTAGACCGAATCATGATAAAACTGCACATCTAGGATCGACGATCTTATTTTGATCGCGGGATGGCGAATCACCGCAAAATAATGGAGTACCGTTAGAGATGCAAATGATGGTTTGTGCATTCCGTTTACGCAATCTCGATCTTAGTAGGATGGCAACCCGGATGAAACAAGTCCCCAGGCTTGTCCGCGAAGAATCTTGGCCTAGGTAGTATAGCAGGCGTCTTCGAGCGTGTAGGAGAACAAATCTCTTGTGCCGACATCGCTTGACCTGTCTAATCCGTTCTGCCTCTTGCATTGATGGCAATCCTTATGTCGAACTGCAGCGATGAGATAGTAATGTCGTGCATAGCACGATAAACTGTCGGCCGGGTCCGCCAGTATATCTTATTCAATCTCATGTAGGCATCATCATACATATTCAAGCCCGGCCATTTGGTCGGGCGATCCCAATGGTGGAGAAGAATTACCACCCGAGCAGCGCGCTAGCTTTGTGGATGTTGTGCAAAATGATGGTGGTATCCGGTAGAATATACAAGCCAATCTTCATTGGCAACGACGAGACTCTATATATATAGGCGTTGGGCAGCGGAGAAATTATGGAATGGAAATGTAATAACCAAGTACTACATGATCAAACTCGTGCTTGACCTGCTCATTGGACAAAATGAAACTACCTCTCTGGCGTCGACGCTCTGGCGGAGTCAACGTTGCAACCACTTGGCCGAGGGGAAGCGGTGGATTGTTCGAAGGATTGTCCCATAGAAGAACCTTCTCCTCAAGGGCGCATGGAAGACCAACAAGCATGGCACTTTTCCCAAGCCATTTTAAGCACCATCTTGAAAAAGTTAGATGCCGGAAGCACTGAAGTCTTGCGGCGATTAATGGTAAATCGGAGGCGGCGTGCGATTTCTCCCAATGGATCGTCATGCAAGGTCTCCCAAGCGCCAGCGAGGAGGAGA